>PVIC010007063.1:0-52129 GCA_004025085.1 Thryonomys swinderianus | reverse complement strand
TACTAGACTCCTAGACTGTACTGAAGTGACCTGCAGCAGCGGACAGGTTCACCTGAGGGTGGCTCCATCCTTCATCTGCGGAGATATCCCCAAGCCCCAGTGTAACCAGTGTGTGTGGGAGCTATGTGGAAGGTTGGCAGGGCAGAAAATTGGCAGGCCTTGTCATACATGTGAGCTCCTGGTCTTGTTCTGTGCAGAACAGGACCCATGGACAGGAGCTAAGCTGCCCTGCTGGGCTTCTAGTAATCAATTCGATTTACCCAGACAGCTGACCTTAGCTGAGCCTGATCCTGGGTGTGGAGCTGCGGGGAGGCTTCCCAGGAGCAGAGAGGGGCAATGGAGGACACCTGGAGATGGTGATGCATCCAGAGACGTGATACCAGAGTATAGTGCTCATCAGAATGGAGTCTGTGCTCTCTGGATGACTGCACAGGGCATAGGACTCTGGAGTTGGTTTCGATGTGGACACCAAGCCTGTGCTTTGTTCACGGACACTGGCACTTGGGAAGGGTAGATGCCATGGGCTAGGCAGAGAACCCAAGGGGCAAGTTCTTGAAGCTAATCTGGGCAGTAGAGAAGCTCAGGGATGCTGTCTGGGAGGAGAGACAGCCCAATCAGGGGACTTGCCTGTTCTAATCAGAAGGAGTCCTGGGGGAGCCCAGCCCAATGTGTATAGCCTCCCATGCAGGATCTGTGGTTAGAGCACAGAATCGCAGGCCCCAGACTCACGTGGGTCTGAGGTGTTGCAGGGCCACCCTGCTTGCTGCTGTGGGCCATCACACTTCATCAGTTTCATAGAACTACCACAGCCTGAAGTGCCCTGACCATAACCCAGAGTGGTCTTGGAGATGAGGCTGACAGGAAGGTATGCTGGGACAGGGAAGGACAGAGGGGCCAGGTAGGGAGAATCATTCTGAGGGTTTGGGATGCTCTGAACCCTGATACCAGTAGGATATGCCAAGGGTGAAGAGTCAGGCTGGGTCCTACTGGTGTTGCTGGGCTCTGGAGTGCAGGCTGCAGGGGCTGGGGTCAGGGGTGGTGGAATCCCTGTGACTGCCTCTGAGCCTCTCAGAGCCCCTGTTTGATGGCTCCTGCTGGGTGTGGCCTAAATCCGATCATGGAGCTGGACAAAATCTCTGACATGGCTCTTCCTCACATCTCAGAGTCTAGAGCCCAAGCAGCAGGTGTCCTGTGGTTTTTGCTGCTGGGCTCATCACTGTGGTAGTTATTGTAGTACCACAGTGGGGGAGCGCTTCACAAAAAGCCCCACCTCCGCCAAGTCCAAAATTCAGGGAGTTCCAACTTCCCACGTTCTTCAGGATATCATGAGAAGGAGGGGGTGTAGCCCATCTTCCTGGGTTTGTGTTTCTCCAAGAAAAGCCCTCAGTGATGTCCTGCTTCCAGGGACTGCCTTTGTTTCTCTGCTGTGAGGGCCGAGGACTATGGTTGGAGAGGGAGCTGGTGCTACAGGGGACAAGGATGTTGCCTGCATGGTCCTGTCTTTTTTTTTAATTGAATTGTTTATTGGTACATTATGCACACAGCTCACAATCACACACAACAGTGGGGAATTTGTACCAGCATGTGACATAGGTTCATTCTCATTTTTACCCACATCCCTACTCACCCACACCTCCCTACCCCCTACATACATGCTTTTATTTTCTTTCAAAATCGTATTTATTCCTTCCCCTCATTACGTTCCCACACCAAAATCCTTTTGGGTATTTCCCTTTCTACAAAAACTATCAGACATTCTAGAGCGCCCTTACATTTATGGGTGCTCATATCAAAGAAAAGATCTGGTATTTGCATATCTGTGATCTATTTATTTCACTTATTACTGTGTCCTCCAGGTGTATCCATTTGCACATAAATGAATCAATCTTGTCATTCTTTATGGCAGAGTGATACTCCATTTAAAAAAATAACACATCTTCTTTACCCAGTCTCCAGTTGATGGGCATTTGGGTTGTTTCCAAGATTGGGCTATCACGAACTGAGCTGCTATGAAAAAGGGTATACATCTGTCTTTCCAATGTGATTTTTAAAAAATTCCTTTGGGTATATTCCTAGCAGGGGCATAGCAGGGTCAAATGGAACCTCTAGTTCTAGTTTTCTGAGGAATCTCCACACAGATCTCCACAATGGTTGCACCAGTCTACAGTCCCACCAGCAATAGAGAAGGGTTCCTTTCTCCCTACAGCCTCGCCAGCATTTATTGTTGGTTAATTTTGTGATAGCGGCCATTCTTTGTGGAGTGAGGTGCAATCTCAGTGTTGTTTTCATTTGCATCTCTCGAATGACCAGTGAAGTTGACCATTTCTTCATATGCTTCTTGGCTGCTTTGACTTCTTCCTCTGAGAAGTGTCTGTTCATTTCAGATGCCCATTTTTGAATTGGGTCTTTAAACTTGGAGAGACTGATTTGTTTAAGTTCCTTGTAAAAATATGGAATGCTTCACGAATTTGCATGTCATCCTTGCGCAGGGGCCATGCTAATCTTCTCTGTGTCGTTCCAATTTTAGTATATGTGCTGCTGAGGTGAGCACTGCATGGTCCTGTCTTTGAGAGTGCAGCAGGGCTCGCAGTGGGCTACCCTGAGGAGGATGAGGAATAAGAGGACCCACAGAACTCCCGGCACTGGATGACAGTTCAGGGTTAGGCTGATCCCAGGTCTGGTAGTTGTCAGAAAGGGCCCAGAAAGCATGACCCTGTCAGGGACTCCCTAGGCTGGAGCCCTGCCTCCGTGACCTGTGGGAGCCACCTGCCCACTGTCTACCAGTTCTGCACCCCAGCACAGTTGATACTGGTTCTCAAAGCCAGGACTGGTTACAGAAAGGGCCAAAATGTGTGCTGGTTGTGGGGTGTATCACTTGTGGGTGAGTGGACTGGGGGGCTGATGGTGCGGCACATGGGAGGGATGGCTGTGGGCAGTGTGGTGGAGGGCAGGTGCGGTCGTGGGTGTGGGACACTGCCTCTGAAGATGGCAGCAGGATCCATACAGCCCTGCCCCTAGGCGACCTCTGCTCATGTCGCCTGTAGAGAAATGGGGAACACTGTGCAGAAGTGGGCTTACCAACTGTCCTGGCTGAGGCCCCTGCATGCTTATCACCTTGAGGGTGGGAGCCTGTAGAGCTGGGGGCCTGTTGTGGGTCTTGTCCCTGGAGGGTAACAGGCTGGCGTTTCCCTAGGGGTGAGATCTGATTGTCTTCCAGGTGACTTTATCCTTGTGTGTTATGGTCCCCTTGGACGAGGGAGGCCTTCCTGGTGTGACCCTGGGGTCTCTGGGTGGGCCCCTGATTTTGTCCTGATGGTTGGATAATGGCTGTGTGACTACCACCTTACTTTATGGCCATCTTCAGAGTCCATTTGTGAGCTCAGCAGTGCCCTTTGGGGTACTCTCAATGGGGCTCAGGGATTGGGTTTCTGATGGATACTATGAGGCTGTCTTAGTAGCAGCCATAATGGTCACAGTAACAGCACAGTGACACAGATCCTGACCAAATCCCACTCCAGAAGGCAAGCAGGCAGAGGTCTTAGGAGGTGGAATGTCTCCAGGAGAGAGTGATTTGCCAAGAGTAGTGCACTTTTGGGCATTTTAGGATCACTTATGTGAGGTTCTTGGGGACTCTTGTGAGGGGGAGTGTTCTGGACAGCTTTTCTCTGCAGGTGACTGGATACTTGCCTGGCAGTGTCTGGGCTCCAGCTTGGGTGGTGTTTGCCTCCTTTGAACAATAGCACACCAGGCTGTCCTACCTGGTTAAGAACTGTCCCTTGAACATGTATAAGTCACTGGAGCTTTTGACTTCCTGGGCTGCCTACCCAGGAAAGCCAAGCTAGGAAAATCTGGGAGTCATTACTGGGCCCATTTATCTAGGACTTGGAATCACACTGTGTCCCTTGATGCTCATGGGGGCAAGAGAGGAGACAAAGCTTCCTTCTTGTCTACATCCAGCTGGACTCCGCCACCTCCATAAAAACCTCCTTTCCCATCTCCCAGGGAACACTGGGCCCACACAGAGTTTGTGTCTTGTGTCTGCTCAGCCTGGTCCCTGTAGGTGCTGTGGTGCACCATGCCCAGTGCTCCCCTAGGCACAGTGCCAGGCCCTGTGCCTGTCCAGGTCTCAACTGCTGTTTCTGCGGTGCGTGTAGCTGGGCCTACTGGGAGTCTCCTGTGTGGGGCCCGGGTGCTCTGATGTGCTGATCATCCTTCTCAGCTTTCTCTGTAATTTTCCCACCGTGGAATGTGCTCCTTCATGGGAAGGGCTGATTCTACCTATTACACTTTCCTGTCAGAGGGAATCTATAGAAACTTTCAGAACTTGCTTCTTTCCCCCCTGTAGTTGTTTTTTTTTAAAAAAAAATTTATCTTTATTGGTACATTGTATATACACATCATGATCATACTCAGTATTGGGAATTTGTACCATTTTATTAGAACTTGCTTTTTCAATTTCTTTTTCCCAGCATTTGAACAAATTCATCTGTGTTTGTCCCACATGACAATGCTATGTGCTGAGAACTACTTTGTGCGTGAGTAGTACCTCAGGGAACTTCCAGGTGCTGGGCTCATTAGCCCAGCCGACTGACTGACTGACTGACTGACTGACTGACTGACTGACTGATTGACTGTGTCCCTAGTCTTATGGCCCAGAATTTAGCAGAGATCTTGTGTGTGACCCTTCTGTCTGGCTGCCCCTGGGCTCCTCACAGTTGTCTCCTCCTCTAAATCTGACTTCCAAATGAATTTTACTGCATTGATTCTTTTTTTAGTCACATCTGTGTCAGGCGTAAAGCTCCTCTCACTGGAAAATTGTTGGGAGTTGGGTGTGTATTCTCCCATGGTCACCATCATAGACTGGCTCCCCCACCTCAAGCATCATGTGGTCTCTGGAGCGGAGCGACAGCAGCTAGGCCTGCCTCCCCAGTCCTGAAAACCACCCAGGGTGTTTACCCGCTGGGCTGTGGGAGCCCCTAACTTCCCCTTTTGTTAATGAAGTAAGGGTTTTCTCTCCATTCCCCAAGCTCACTGCTTTACAGAGAATCTCAGGTCAGGGCTGGTGGATTTGCATATGTGAAGAGAGTGCTGGCCCCACTTCTGACTCTGCCCGGAGCCATACAAGGCCTCAGGGTGCTGTGATTCGGGGTGGGGTGGAGGTTTTGGAGAGGGTCTGTGTCATTGTAGGTCTCAAAGCAAACATCGGCAGTATATCAACAGTACCTCACGGTGACACACACCACCACAAAAATGTCATTTGTTCTGGCGTCACTGTGCCAACTCTGGCTTGCTTGTGACCAGCTCTGAAGTGGAGACTCTGTTTCTGCTGAGTTTCTGGGTGAGTTGGGGTTGTTCCTGAGTCAGAACTCTGTATGAGCTTATTCTCCCTCTATGGGGGCTCCAGGGCAACTTTTGGGTCTGAGAGGGGATTGGTGGTAACTTCTCCTCCCTATATCTGCTGTTCTGAGCTCAAAGAGCTGCTGAATAGAGTTTTTCTGACCGAGTCTGAGTGCTTGTGTATCTCTATGTACCACTCACTGTTTTTCCTGGCTAGTAGTCCTCTTCTTGTGTGGCAGGTGGAGTCTTCTTGGAGGTAGTGCTGGTGCCTGGACCCTGGGGGAACTCTGGAGTTAGTTTTATGTGTGGCTTGCAGCACTGTGAGTCCCAGTTATAATATCCACTGTGTCTCAGGGCTGCACAAATTCCCCTGCCAACTGCTGGCCCACACCAGGCCTTTCTTTACAAGGTCCCCCGGAGCAAGCCTAGTGAACCATGGCCATTGAACAATTTTCGCAGATTTGGGGGTGAACGTTGGTGATCTCTTGCTGTGATATGGACCAGGTGATTCAGGGGCTGCCTTGTGCCCTGGAATGCCCAGATCCCCTAGTCCTGTGAGGTGGGAGCTATTCTTAGACTCTAAAACCTCATGTTCCTCAGGGGGCTGCCTGAGGAGGTGATATCTGGCTGACTAGTAATCACTGTGTGACCACTTACCTCAGTGCACAGTGACATAGACATCAGCAGGTGACTTTTGCCCAGTGGGGCTTCCTTGTTTTTGGCTCAGAGTCCCACTTGGAGTCTTCTGGCTTCGGAATGGTTTCTCCAAGGCCCCAGTCATCTCTCCCAAGCTCTGCAAGTTTCCGGTCCCTAGGGTTCTCTTCATTCTGAGGGTGGTAGTACCTATGTGTGGAGGCTCTGAAGAGGCCAGTGGCTCCCATTTAGCATAGGAATCAAACTGCACATGCCCCCTGTCCACACCTCCCCGTCCATGCAGGGAGACAGCATGGATGACCTGTGGCAGATAGTTACAGGAGGTGAGATGGGCACACGATCTGGCAATTTGCCCCATTAAGACAATGGACACAGATCAGCCCTGGAGGGAAGGTTGTGTTTTCGAGTAGCCTGTCAGAAACATCCCTATGATGCAGCTGCGGGCTGCCTTGTGTCTTCTCCCTGACCCAGTGGCTTCCTCAGGAGAGGAGGCCTCAGCCCCAGAAGGGTTGTTCATGGATCCTGGGCCTTGCAGGTGACCTTTCTTCCTGTCCATGCCCTGAAATACTGTACCAGCTAGCATGAGAAATCTGCCCAGACATCCCTCCCTCGTTCAAGGTTAGTGGGGCCAAGCAGGGCCTTATAGGATAGGGCAGAGCAGGAGCTTGGGGTTTGGGGAGCTCAGGCACAGTGACTAGTATTGTTTGCAACCTTTCTGCTCAGGTCTACTGCTCTGGCCAGTGACTGAGGGCGGATGGCTCAGCTTTCAACTTCCTGGTGCCTACTCTGGTCCTGGAGCTGAGGACAGGACTGTCTAGGAGTCAGCAGGTGTCTGGAACATGGCAGGAGGGGACAGGCCAGCACCTGGGGTGAAGGGGTATTTTGAGCACAGTACACACCACTGTGGTAGTCTGTACCCCATACACACAGTGACAGAAGCCCCGACAATAAGGCCTGTCCCCAGGCCCCAGGACTGCCACCCTGTGTCCCCTGGGACCCTACAAAGAATATGCTTGAAGTACTGAGCTTTGAGTAGAGCTGGAAGCAGGGCTTTATGGGTCTTACTGGAGTTCAAGGCCTTCCTGAAGTGATCCCAGCAGAGGGCAGGTTCATCTGAGGTTGGCAGAAGCATCCTGCACCTGTGGTGATGTCCCCAGGCCCTGATGTACTTAGGGTGCCCGCCCTACTCCATAACTGTCCGAGCCTCAGTCTTCCCATTGAGAGAGGGATGTGGATGGTTGGTGGGAGTAGATATCTGGAGGCCTGAATCTTCTTGTGGGCTTCTGGGCTTGTTCTGCCCTTTAGGTTCTTGGTCAGTTCAGGCCTCTGGCCAGGTATCCTGGCCTCGGGCCCTAACAGGGGCTGTGTCCTTGGGTTTTGCCCTGTTCTAGCTCTAGCATTGTCCCTTCAGATGTGCACACAAGGCCATGTGTATTCCTGGGCCAGAGCAGAACTGAAAACTTGGGTGGAGATTGAGTGTCCCTGTATGGGTCCCAGGGTTCAACTCAACTTAGCCAGATGGCTGAATTTATCTGGGCCTTGGCCTTAACTAGGGTCTTCAGAAAGGGTTCCCAGGAACAAAGAGGAGCAGTGGGGCCACCTGAGGATGGAGATGCAGGATCCTCAGGGATCCCAGAGTGGGAGCTTCATGGGTTGGAGTCTGTGATCTTGGGAGTCTGTGCTGCGTGGGACTCAGGACCTTGGATTTCACTTCCTTTGTGGACACCAAGTCTGTGTCCTGTTCATGAACAATGGCACTTGAGAAGGCTGGATACCATCTGCTAGGTCAAGAGGGAACAGGGGCTAGTCGAGGCCCTGAAAAAACTGAAGGCTGCTTCCTGGGAGGAAAGGTAGCCAAGCCAGGGAACATGTTGGCTGAGGGCTGTCAGCTGGAATCCTGAGGGAGTCCAGCCTGCCTTATGCAACCTCACATGCAGGTTGTGAGGTCAGAACACTGCATCAGGAGCCCCAGACTCAGGTGGGTCTGAGGTGTTGCATGGCTGGCCCTGGTTGCTGCTATGGTGAATGGAATAAATTCTCCCTCCTCTTTATAGAACCACAATAGCCTAATGTGCTGTGACAATAACCCAGAGTGTGCCTGGAGGTGGGGCTGACAGGGAGGCTTCCTAGACAGGGAGGGGCAGGTAGGGTATGAGAAGCCAGGATGAGACTTGCCTTCCTGGGGTCGGTTATAGGCTGGAGATGCTGTTGTCCTCGTGAACTTCAGTGATTTTTCATGGGATGAGCTCAGCTTTCCTAGGTAACCATTTTCTAGGAGAGGCTCCATGTGGTCTAAGTGATCCTGGGATCCCTCTTGAAAGGCTGTGATTGGGGTTTTGACTCAGCAGAGCCACATTTGTCTTGTGGGTACCAAGTGGAGAAAGCCAGAGTGAGAGTTCCTTAATGGCTGAATGTAGATCCATGAGTTTTGGGTATATCTGGGGTTTGGGGTGCTGCCCACACTGATTACATCAGCTAGGAAAAAAGTGGAGACAGACCCGGTCTTGCTGGTATTTCTGGACTCTGGCCAATAAGGTGCCCATAGAAGCCCAGGGGCGGTGGGATTCATGTGGTTGACTAAGTCCCTCAGAGCCCCTGTTCAATGTGTGGTACTGAGTGTGGCCTGAACCCAATTATAGAGCTAGGCAGAATTTTGGACCCTGGCTCTTCCTGTCCTCTGAAATTATGGAACACAAGTACCTGGTGCCCCCTAGTTTTTGCTGCTGGGTCTATCACTGTGGTATTCGTAGTAGTATCACAGTGGGAAACCTCTTCACAAAAAGCCCTGCCTCCAAGTGTCAAGGATGTCAAACTCCTGACTTTGTGCTGACTATCATGAGTGAGAGGATTCAGGCAAGGACCTCAGTTATGTCCTGCATCCATGGGCCACCTCTAGAGACTCCGCATGTCTCTCTGATAATGTGCTGTGAACTATTCTGGGTACTGTAGAGGGCAGTGAGAATGTCTGGAGGCTTTGTCTTTGAGAGTGGAGCAGACCTCCTCCATGGACTACTCTGGGGAGGAGGAGGAACGAGAAAATCCACAGAACTGCATGGGCTTCGGGACAATCCGTGTTTGCTGGGCCCCAGTGTTAGTATCTCTTAGAAAGTTCCCAAGAAAGCGATTTTGAGTCCTGCTTCATTGACTCCATGATAGTTTGCCACTTGTCCCAGAGGCCTGACCCCAAACACAGCTGACACTGGTAGAAAACAGTGCCTTTGTAGGTCTAGGGTTGGATCCCTGGTGGCACTTTGGTGAGGATGATGGGGTTGCTGGACAGCTTCTTCCTATGATGGCCTGTTCATTTCGCAGTAGTGAACTGGGCCTGAGCCCACATGGATTTGCCTCTTCCTGGTGCATTATGCTGGCCTATCTCATTGACAACTACTCCCAAATGGTATATGAGTCACTAGGTCAGGAAAGCCAGGAGCTGGGAGAGGTTGGGAACCATTTCTGGGTCCATCATTCCTTGATTTGGGATTCCCATTGTTTCTCCTGATGCTTGTATGGATGAGAGAAGACAGACTCTATCCCACCAATTATCATTGATGCTGTCCCTGCACTGGGGCCTGAGGCCTTTCTTTCTCCTCTACATCCAGGTGGAGTCATCTACCTTGATAAGAGCTTCCTTTCCCATGTCCCACAGCTCCTGAGCCCACACAGAATCTATGTCTTGTGTCTGCTCAGCCTGATCCCCGTGGGTGCTGTGGTGCACCATGCTCAGTGCTCCCCTAGGCACAGTGCCAGGCCATGCACTTGGCCAGAGCTCAACTGCTTCCAAGATGTTGCATTACTGGACCTCCTGGGGGCCTCCCCTCTGGGACCTGAGTGCTCTGAGGTAATGATCATCCTTCACTTGGCACTCTCTGTAGTTTTCCCACCATGGAATGCCTTCAAATTTCTCATCGTACTTCATGGGAAGGGTTGGTTCTGCCTGTCCTGCTTTCCTGTCAGAAGGAATCTATGGAAAGTGAATTTTAGAACTTGCTTTAAATTTATTTATGTAACACTGGAGCAAAATCACCTGTGTTGTTTCACATGGCAATGTTATGTCCCAGAAACATTCATGGAGCGGGTTGCACAGGCCCACACATCTCAGTGGGGCTTGAGTCTCCTCCTTGTGCCTAGTCCTGGGGCCAGGCTCTCTGCAGTTACTCAGGTCTGATCCCTTTGTTTGCTTCTCTGTTCCATATGGCTGATGCCTCCTCCAAATCTGTCTTCCAAATGCATTGTACTGATTCTTTCCCTTCCATCCACATCTTTGTCAGTTTCAAAGCTTCCACTACAGACCGAAAATCTTTGGGAGTTCAGTGTGTACCTTCCAATGGCCACTATCGTGGGCTGGCTTTCCCATTTCAAATGCTAGTATGTGGTCTCTGTGCTGTAGGGAGGGCAGGTAGCTTTCCTTCCTGTCTCCCCAAATTCCCAGCATGCTTACTGGCGGTGCTGTGTGACCCCTATCTTCCTTTTTTCTGGGATGATATGAGGTGTTCTTGCCACATCCCTGCACACTGCCCTGTGGGAGGATCTCAAGTCAGGGATGGTGGATTTATATGTGTGAGGACAGTGTTGGCCCTAATTCTGATGCTGCTGCCATACTCTCAGGTCAAGAGCGCTGTGACTTAGGGTGGATGTTTTGGAGAGAGGTTGGGTCACTGTGGGTATTCCATTCTTGCAGGTATCTTATTGCCTACCCTACCTTGCTTGTGACCAGCTCTATGGTGGAGATTCTGTGTTTCTGCTGAGTTTCTGGGTAACTTCAGGCTGATTATGAGTCAGAAATCTGCGATGGCCTCTTCTCTTCCTAGGGAGCACCAGACTTGGTTCTGAGTCTGGGATGGGATTGGTGGTGCCGTCTTCCTGCTATCGCTGTTGTCCTGGCTTCAAAAGAACTAGTGAGTGTAGTTTTTTTTCTGGGCATCTGAGGACTTAGGTCTCTCCATGTGCCTGTTTGCTATCTCTCTGACTCTGGTGTGGCCAATGAAGGACTTGCATCCTTCACTGGTAGTTGGTGATCTGGCTTTATTTGTGTTCTCTGGTCAGGATGAGAGAGGCAAATTATCTTCTCCTGTATCCCTGAGATACATGCCCCTGAAGGATCAGTTCTGGTAAGAAGCAGCAGACCCTGGCAAGATAATGAGCACATTCAGGTCTGGTCTACTGTGGAATGGGAATACATGAATGTACCCATTTCTGGGACCTGAGTGCTCTGAGGTAAGGATCATCCTTCACGTGGTGCTCTCTGTAGTTTTCCCACCATGGAATGTCTTCAAATGTCTCATCGTCCTTCATGGGAAGGGTTGGTTCTGCCTGTCCTACTTTCCTGTCAGAAGAAATCTAATTGGCCATGGTATGCATGTAGGGTCAGACCTGGGCCTGGCCTTTCTCATTGTGGAAACCTGCATACACACTGTGATTTGGAGCTGTGCCTAATCTACCCAGGCCCCTCAGTCCATTTGTCATAAAATGAGTAACGTCTTCCTGCAGGTGGTGCTGGTGCCTGAGCTCTAGGTAGCTTTGGCATGAGTTTTATGTGTAGCCTGCAGCACTGTGTGTATCATAAGCACTACCATAATAATATCCACTGTGTCTCAGGCTCGCACAAATATCCCTGCCTCCTGCCAGGGCACATCCAGGCCCCTTCCTCACAAGGTCCCCTGGGGCGTATCTGCTGGAGCTTGGCCATCAGCCTCTGAGAAATTTAAGATTGTGGTGGTGGTTTATAATTTCTGGGTGTGATGTAGGCCAGGTGTTACAGCTGCTGCCTTCTGTCCCAGAACACAAAGCTGCACCTCTCCTGTGGAGAGGTGAGAGATGTGCTCAGACTCCAAACACCTTGCCCTCCTCATCAGACTGATTGGGGGAGGGGCAGTGGTTGCTGGCTGACTATGTGTCACTGTAGGAACATGTCCCCCACTCCACAGGAAAACAAAAATCAGTAGCAACCTTTGGCCCAGTGGGACCTCCCTGTTGCTTGGCTCAGAGTATGCCTTGGAGGTGTCTGGCCATCGGTGGTTCCTCCACTCTGTAGGTCATATCCCCAAACTCTAAGTTACCAGTCACTGGACTTTCTGCTCAGTCTGAGTATGGTTATACCCATGGGTGGGGTGAATGGAGAATGAGTCTTTTCCATGTGTCTGCCATTGTGGCCCAGACTCCGACAGAGCCTTTGTGTCTCACCATCCCACGCCCCTGTTTGTTTGTCTCTCTGCACTTCATGTTTGTCTCCTCCTCCAAATCTGTCTTCTGAATGCATTGTACTGTGCTGATTTTTTCTCTAGCCATGTCTGTGTCAGTTGTAATGCTCTTAGTACAAACAAAACTTTGAGAGTTAAAGTCTGCATCTTCCCGTGGCCACCATCAAGGACTGGTTTCTCCACATGAAACACCAGCATGTGGTCTCTACTGGGGGAGAACAGGTAGGTAGACTTTATTCCCATAATCACCACAGGCTGGGCTGTGAGAGCCTCGAACGTCCTCTCGTTCAATGACAGTAGGTATTCTTGATGAATCCCTGCACACTGCCCT
Source organism: Thryonomys swinderianus (assembly GCA_004025085.1). Lineage (NCBI taxonomy): Eukaryota > Metazoa > Chordata > Mammalia > Rodentia > Thryonomyidae > Thryonomys > Thryonomys swinderianus. Next base: position 39,610 of record PVIC010007063.1, on the reverse strand, counting down.
ATGCTGGTGATCTCAGGTGAGTTTTGGCATATTTGCATGTGTGAGAACAGTGCTGGCCCACTGTCTGATGCCAGCAGCTGTTTGAGATGAAATGGTGCTATAATTCAGAGTGGAACCATTGGAGGAGGCTGTGTCACCATGGGGATGGTAGCAAGCACCACCAGTACAGTATACCTACCCTGACAGACACCACCACAAAAATCTCATCCCTGTCGGTGTCTTTATGCTTAGTTCAGCTTGCTCTTGACCAGCTCTGCGGTGGAGATTCTGTGTTGTTGTTGAGTTTCTGTGTGAGTTGGGGTTCATTCTGAGTAAGAAATGTGCAGGAAGGACCTCTTCTCCTCCTAGGGGGTCCCCAGGCCTTCCTCTGAGTGTGGGAGGGGATTGGTGGTAACTTCTCCTTCTTATATATGCTGTGCTGGGTTCCAAAGGGCTTCTGAGCGGAGGTCTCTCTGGCCACCTCTAAGGCGTGTGTCTCTCCTTATGACATTGCATGTTCCCCTGACTGTGGTGTGGCCAGGGAAGCCACCCACCCTCCAGTGGCCTTGATCCTGGCAGTTGCTGATCTGAGTTGCCTTGCCATCTCTGGACAGGGCTATAGTGGCAGGGGCCAAGTTCTGTTTCCCTGAGTGTCATGCTCCTGAGGGGTCAACTCTGGCAGAGAAACTAAAGCTGAACTGGGAAATAAGGACATCAAGCTCTGTCCCAATAAAGAACAGGAAGATCCACATGAATTTATATGGCTGAAGGAACACAGAGTTAGGCCTACAGGGACACTGCAAGAACAGTTTTAGACTTGGCCTTTCTCATTGTGGTAGCTCCACCTATACACACTGTGATTTGGAGCTATATAGAATCTTTCCAGACCCTCTAGTCCTCTCCTTGTGTGGTAGGTGGAGACATCTTCAGGTGATGCTGGTGCCTTGGCTCTGTGCAACAATAGGGTGAGTTTTATGTGTAGTTTGTAGCACTGTGAGCCCCAGTTCCAGCTATATTCACTGTGTCTCAGGCTTGTACAAATTCCCCTGCCATCTGCTGGCCCACACCAGGCCCTTACTTCACAAGGTCCCCTGCGACAACCTAGGCGGTTTGTGGCCTTCAGCCTATGAGCAATTTTACTAGGATAGGAAGTGAGGGTTGGTGATCTCTGACTGTAATGTGGACCAGGTGGTATAGGTCCTGCCTTGTGTCCCAGAAAGCTGAGACCCCCTCACTCCATGAGAGATTGGAGCTGTGCTCAGACTTGAAAAATTTGTCTTTCACATAGGGCTGCCCAGGGTGGTGGTATTTAGCTGCCTGGGTATCATTGCAGCACCACGTACCCCAATCCACAGTGTCACAGAAATCAGCAGATATCTGTGCAGTTGGGCTTCCCTGTTTTTTTTTTTTTTTTTTTTTTTTTTTTGAGACAGGGTCTCGCTTTGTAGTTCAGGCTGGCTCTGAGCTCACTATGTAGCCCAGGCAAGCCACTGCGAATTTAACAATCCTCCTGTCTCTGCCTCCTGAGTGCTGGGATTACAGGCGTGAGCCACCATGCCTGGCTCTGTGGTATGTGGTATTGATTACTGGTGGGCGTGAGTCACCACACCTAGCAGTCTATGTGGTTACCGGGATCGAACTCAGGACCTTGCACTTGCGAGGCAGGTGCCGGAACCACTGAGCTAAATCTCCAGCCCAGGCTTCCCTTTTGTTGGGCTCAGAGTCTTCCTTGGAGTTAACTGGCCTCAGACAACTTCCAAGCCCCTAGTTCTCTCCCAAACTCTGGAAATTTGCAGTTCCTGAAATACTCTGCTCAGTCTGAGTGTGGCTGTGCCCATGCGTGGAGCCTCTGCAGAGGCCACTGCCCCTATTCAGCATAGGAATTAAACTGCACTTGCAATCTCACCCCCTCTCCATGCAGAGAGACAGCATGGGTGACATGTGTCACATGGGAACAAGAGGGGAGGCGCACACATGTTCCAGGGATCTACCCAAATAAGACAATAGACTCAGACCACCCACGGAGGGGAGGTTCTTTTCTCAGATAGCCTGTCAGAAACATCCTGATGTGATGCAACATCATACCAAACTCTCCGACTGCCCTGTGTCTTCTACCTGGCACAGTGGCTTTCCCGGGAGAGGGGCAGGAAGAGTTCTCAGCCCCAGAAGAGGCTGACACACACCACCACTAAAATGTCATCTGTGCTTTTGTCTTTGTGCATACTCTGGTTTGCTTGTGACCGGTTTTACAGTGGAGATTCTGTTTCTGGTGAATTTCTGGGTGAATTGGGGTTGATTCTGAGTGAGAACTCTGCAGGGGCCTCTTCATCTTCTAGGGGTAAGCCGGGGCGATTTTTGGGCCTGGGAAGGGATTGGTGGTAACTTCTCCCTCCTGTATCTGCTATCTTGGGTCCCAAGGGCTGCAGGGTGGAGGTTTTTCTGGCTATGTCTGAGGGTTTGGGTCTCTCCATGTGCAATACACTGTCCCCCTGACTGCTGTGACCAGGGTTGCCCCCCTCCCACCAATGGCCTTGCTTAGAGCAGGTGTTGATCTGAAGTGCCTGATCATCTCTGTCCAGGGCCATCGTGGCAGGAGCCAGCTTCTCTTGTCTCCCGAAGTTCATCCTACTGAAGATTCAGCTCTGGGCAGAGGAGCTAGAGCCAGACAGGAAAATGAGGGTGTCAAGCTCTTGTCCTCCAAATGACAGAAATACCTGAATGCATCAACTTGGCTGAGGGCACACAAGTGACCAGAGTGTGCATGTATGGCCAAAGCTAGACCCCCAGGGACTCTGCAAGAATAGATTTGGACTTGACCTTTTTCATTGTGGTAGCCATTATCATGCCCACTATGATGCTTAGCTATGTAGAATCTTCTCAGGCCCCCTAGTCCTCTCTGCATGGTGGATAGAGACTTCCTGGAGGTGGTGTTGGTGCCTGGGGTCTTGGCAGCCATGGGGTGAGTTTTATGTGTGGCTTGTAGCACTGTGTGTACCAATTGCTACTATAATATCCACTGTGTCTCAGACCCACACAAATTCCCCTGCCATCTGCTGGGCCACACCAGGCCCCTTCTTTACAAGGTCCCATGGGATAACTTTAGTGGTCTTTGGCTGTTAGTCTCTGAGAAATTTTACTGGATTGGAGATGAGGGTTGGTGATCTCTGGCTGTGATATAGACCAGGTGGTGCAAGTGTTGCCTTTTGCCCAGGATCCCCAGCTGCTCCTCTGCTACTGAAAGGTAGAAGCTGTATGTGTTCTAAGAGCACAAAGACCTTGTCTTCCTCATGGGACTAGACAGTGGGAAGTCGTGTCTGGCTGGCAGGGTATCACTATAGGAACAAGTACCTAAATCCAGAGTGACAGAAATCAGCCGCACCTGCCCGCTGGGATTTTGCTGTTGTTGCACTCAGAGTTGCCATAGATTTTGTCTGGCCTTGGGGTAGTTCCTCTAAGACCCAAGTCATCACTACCCACCTCTGGAAGTTTCCAGTCCCAGACTTTCTGCTCAGTCTGAGTGTGGCTGTGCCCATGTGTGGGAGCTGTGAAACGGACACGGCCCCATTAAGCATTGGAATTGAGCAGTACATGCACCCTGTTCATACCCCACATCCATGCAGGGAGACAGCATGGATGACCTGTAGCACATGGCACAGGGTAAGAGGTGAAAGGGCACAGGTTCTGGGAGTTTGCCCAAGTAGGACAGTAGACCCAGACCAGCCCTGGAAGGGGTTCTGTTCTTAGGGAGCATGTCAGAAGCAGCCCATGTGATGAGGCTGCATACCAAACCCTTCTGCTGCCCTGGGTCCTCCCCCTGCCACAATGGCTTCCTCAGGAGAAAGTAAGCCAGAGAGTTCAGACCAGAAAGGTCACTCAAGGTTCTTGGGCCTTGTGAGTGGCTGTTCCTCCCATCCATGCCCAGGCCTGCAAGACCTAGCATGAGATCTCTGCCCAGGTATTCCACTATCTTCCATGGGCAGTGGGAGCAAATCAGGGCCTCTTAGGGCAGAGCAGAGCAGGTTGTTGGGTGTGGGAAAGCCAGCCAGGGTCAGTACTGGTGATTATAGCCTTTCTGTCCAGAATTGCTTTTCTGGATACTCACTGGGAAAGGGTGTCTCTGCGCTTAGCTTCCTGGTATCTCCTCTGGTATTGGAGGTAAGGACATAACTCTTTGGGATTCAGGAGCCCTCAGGACATTGGGAAGATGACAGGAGGGGGCTGCCATCTGGCCTGGCTGATTACTGTGTTGTCTCCATCATTTGATGACATCGGGACGATGAGTGGGGACGTGGAATCACAACTCCTATACTCTGTGTCAGTTGAGAAGCTTCTTCTGTTTATTATGGAAGTTACAGGTATTTATATAGGGTGGCTTGGGATGTGATTGGATGAGAGGGAGGGAGCACTGCTCGAGGTAGAGTGTAATTAGGCACAAGGGCAGAAGTAGCATTTAACAATGTATGATTGGTCTGCGTCACCTGCGTCAGTCACCTGTGTCAACTGTGTCGCTGTAGCTTCCTAAGGGGACATTATGTCTATTCATCCGCCAGGAGAGAGAGAGGGAGAAGAGAAGTAGAAGAACCTGGAGAAAGGTTTGGACACAGGGGATTGCCCAACACATGCTGGGCAGCAATTGTTTGAGCACAGTACACACCACTGTGGTAATTGGTACTCCATATACACAGTGACAGAAGCCCGGACAATAAAGCCTGTCCTCAGGGCCCAGAGCTGCCATCCTGTCTCTACTGGGACCCTAAAGAGGATAGGCCTGAGATACTGAGCTCTGGCTAGAGTTGGGAACAGGGTTTTTAAGACTTACTGGAGTCCAAGGCCTTACTGAAGTGACACCACCATGAGGACAGCTCCATGAGGTTGGTGGCTTCATCCTGAATGTGTGGTGATGTCCCCAAGCCCTGGTGTACACAAGATGCCCATTCACCACTCAAGCTGTCTGAGTTTCTGTCTCCCAACTGTGGGAGGGATGTGGATAGTTTGTGGGGCAGATATATAGTGGCCTCAATTTCTATGTGGGGCTCTTGGTTTTTTTCTGCCCATCAGCTACTGAGTCATCTCAGGCCCCTTTCCAGGCCTCCCTACCCTGGGCCCTATTAAGTCTGTGGCTCTGTGGTTTATCCTGTTCTGGCTCTAGCACTGTCCCTCCAGCCGTGCACACATGGCCACCTCTGCTCCTGGGTCAAGTCAAAATGGGATGACTGTGTGGGGTTTGAGTGGCTTTGTTTTGGTCCCAGGGGTCAACTTGAATTAGCCAGATGACTGACCTCAACTGTGCCTGACCTGGTGGGGGGCCTTCAGGGAGGTTTCTGCAGAGCACAAAGGGGATGTGTGGCAATCTAGGGATAGAAATGCATCCAGAGATGTGATACTAAAGTAGGATGCTTAGTGGGGCTGGAGTCTGTGCTCTCTGGATGACTACGCAGGGCACAGGATCCTGGAATTTGCTTCTATGTGGATAGCAAGTGTGCTCTGTTCATGGACACTGGCACTTAGAGAGGCTGGATACCATCTGGAGGGACTAGAACCTGAGGGAACAGGATCCTGGTGACTCAAGGGGGAGTGAAGGCACTGGACAAGCTCAGTGCTGCTACCCGTGAAGAGGGACAGCCCAGTCAGGAGACATCTCTGTTCCAGGCAGCATGAGGCCTAGGAGGGCCCAGACAACCATCTGTAGCTCCATATGGAGGCCTCCATAATGACTTCAGGGGCCCCAGACTCAGGTGTGACTGAGGCTGGCTGTGGTTGTTGTTATGGGCCGCATCACCGTGGTGAATAAAATTAAATCTCCCTCCTCATCATAGAACTCCCACAGCCTGATAGGCCCTGACATTAACCCAAAGTGAAACTGGAAGTGAGGCCAACAGGGAGGCTTCTTGGGATGGTGAGGGTCAGGCAGAGCTCTAAATAGCTGGGAATCAGACCTGCCTTCTTAGGGTCAGCAGGTGGGGATGCTCTTGTCTTTGTGAATATTAGTGGTTTTTTTCATGAGAGGAACTCCTGAGGCCCTTCCTTTGAAGAAGTCTATTTTTGGTCTAAGTGATCAGGGATCCCTCTTAAAGGCTGTGAGAGGGTCTCAGGCTCAATGGAGCCACCATCGCCTTTTGGTACAGGTGGGAAGACTAGTGTGGGGGATCCTGGGTGGCTGAGTGCATCTGCCTGAGCTCTGGTCCAGAGAGTCAGTCATTCTGAGGGTTAAGGGTGCACCTCAACTTGAGTCCACCACGAAAGTCCAAGGTTGAGGAGTCCAACTGGTCCTACTTTTGGTGCTGGGCTTTCAGCAGTAGAGGGTTGGAGGAGGCTCAGGGGTTGTAAAGTTTATGTGGCTTCCTCTGATCCTCTCAGAGTCCCTGTTTGGTGGGGGTGCTATGTGTGCCCTAAACCCAATGGTTGGAGTTGGGTGAATCTCTGGCCCTGGTTCCTCCTGTTCTCTGAGTATATGGAACCCCAGCACCAAGTGCCCTTCGGTTTTTGCTGCTGAGTCCATAACTATTATAGTCATAGTATTACCACGGGAGTGTGGAGCACTTCGTAAAAAGCCCTGCCTTTGCCAATCCCAAATTTCAGAGACCTTAAAGTCCCAGCCTTAGCTGACTATCACGAGCAGGGGAGGGTCGGGAGGAATCCTATTTGGAAAAATTAATTGGACAATTGAGACTGTGACTGTGATTTGCTTTCCTGCCTGAAAAGCAGCTATGATATATGTGGACCTGAGGACCTGACTCTTTATCTTCACCTCTGAAAACAACAGAGTCCAGTGGTCTCAGGTGTGTGATACTCCAGGGCAGTTGTGTGATGTTCCAGGACCTTCATCTACATAATTCCTCATTTTTCTAGGATGTAAGAACATGTTGCTTGGTGAGTAACCTGTTTCATTTGTTACTCCTGAGATACTGAAACTGCTGCCATCTGAGTGGCATTGCTTGTTCTGAATGGAGTGAATAAAAGTTGTGGCAAGCTCGAGTGTGTCGTCTTTGCTGCCCAGAGTAGCATGGATCAGGCCCACGCTCAGGTTCTTCTCTAAGCCTCATTTCTCTCTAGTTATTAACTATTTCACCATGTGCCGTCGGACCCACAGAAGAATAGAATTTAATGCAAAAGTTCTAGTTACATTCCCTTCCTCCATTCCCCACAGGGGAGGGTCCAGGAAAAGCCCTCAGGGATGTCCTGCCCTCAGGGCCTGCACCATGGACCCACCACTAGGGACTGCACATATCTCCCTGCTGAGGTCCCCAGGGACTGTGCTAGGAATGGGAGCTGCTGCTGGGGAGGCAGTGAGACTATCTGGAGGCTTTATCTTTGAGAGTGGACCAGATCTCCCTGCTGTGCTACTCTGGGGGTAGTGGGGGAAGAAAAGACTCACTGAAATGCAGGATCTTTAGAAAAATCCAAATTTGATCCCAGGCTTGGTGTCTCTCAGAAGGGGCCCAAGGAAAGCAAATAGGAAGCAAGTCTTTCCTACTTAGAGGCCTGTCTCATTGATCACATGACAACCTGACACTTGTCTAATAGGTACCACCGCCAACATTACTGACACCTGTGGAGACTAGTGTCTTTAAGGGATTTGGGGACACTAGGATGGGGTCCTTGGCAGCACTCTGGTGAGGCTAACTGGGTGCTCCAGACAACTTCTTCCCATGGTGGCTTGATGCCTGCCAGTAGTGGCCTGGGTTCCACCCCAGGTAGATTTTCCCCTTTTGGAACCTGATACGTTGAGGTGTCCTACCTGGTGGAGAACTGTCCCCAAATGGAGTAAGAGTCACAAGGACCATTGACCTCCTGGGCTGCCTACCCAGGAAAGCCAAGCTGGGAGAGATTGGGAGTTCTTGTTCTACCCATTTTTCTATGACTTAGGATCCTGAAAGTGCCTCTTGATACTTGTGGGGCATGAGAGGAGACACAGCCTCCATCCCACTGGATTTCTCTGATGCTTTCTCTGCCCCAGGGCCTGAGGCATTTCTTTCTCTTCTACATACAGGTGGAGTCACTTTCATAAAACCACTTCCATAATAGCCTCCTTTCACATGTCCCACAGTACTCTGAACCCACATAGAATCTGTGTCTTGTGTCCCCACATGTGCTGTGGTGCACCGTGCTCCATGCTCCCCTAGGCACAGTGCCAGGTCATGTGCCTTTCCAGGGCTCACCTGCTATTTCCGAGATGCAGCATTGCAGGATCTCATGGGAGTTTCCCCTCTGGTGCCGGGGTGCTCTGATGTGAAGATCATGCTTCTCTCAGCTTTCTTGGAGTTTTGCTACCATGGAATGTACCCCATCATGGGAAGAGGTTGTTTGCCTGTTCTACTTTCCTCTGAGGGAATCTATGGGAAGTGTTTCATTAGGACTTCATTTTTAAACTTCTTTTATATAATAAAAATTATATGCTGCATCTCAGAAATAGCAGGTGAGCCCTGGACAGGCACATGACCTGGCACTGTGCCTAGGGGAGCATGGAGCATGGTGCACTACAGCACCTGTGGGGACACAAGGCACAGATGTTATGTGGGTTCAGAGTACTGTGGGACACGTGAAAGCAGGTGTCCTTAAAATATGCTAAATGCATTTTATAGAACAAAAACAAAAACACATCTTTATCCAGTCTAGAGATGGTGGGCATTTGGGTTGTTTCCAAGATTTAGCTATCATGAACTGAGCTGTTATATATAGGGGGGGGGTTGTAGGGTGGGTAGGGGATGGGGAAAAATGGAACCTGTCATGTCATAAACTGGTACAAATTCTCAATGTTGAGTGTAATTTGATGTGTATATATAATGTACTAATAAATTTAAAAAATATACTAAATGCACCATGTGCTCTCAGGAGGAATTGACTGCTTTTTCTGAGACCCATATAAGTACAAGGCTGCATTCTGACTTCTGGGAGGGGCTGGTTCCCCCTCAAAGAATAGAGATGTGTGAACTAGGAAGTGCCTGGAGTAGAGACTCTTTAGGAAGGGCGATATTGACCAGAAAGGACAAAGGAGCATGAGGCAGGAGCAAGCAGGACTGCTGTAAGGGAACTTTTTTTTTTTTTGAGACAGGGTCTTGCTTTGTAGTTCAGGCTGGCCCTGAGCTCACTATATAGCCCAGGCAAGTCGCTGCGAACTCAGCAATCCTCCTGTCTCTGCCTCTCGAGTGCTGGGATTACAGGCATGAGTCACCATGCCGGGCACTGCGGTATGTGGTATTGATTGCTGGTGGGCATGAGTCACCATGCCCAGCATTCTATGTGGTTACCGGGATCGAACTCAGGACCTTGCGCTTGCAAGGCAGGCACCGGAACCACTGAGCTAAATCTCCGGCCCAGGGAACATTATTTTAACAGAGCACAAGCTAAACATTGCTTAAAACAGTATTACCTGAATTGAAATGTTACTAGTGTTGTTTTGCAGGAGTGATAATTATATTATCCTCGAATTGTTCCTATACTATCTTACTAATTATATATATATATATATATATATATATATATGTGTGTGTGTGTGTGTGTGTGTGTGTGTGTGTGTGTGTGTGTGTGTGTGTACACACACACACATTCACACATGAAAATTCTTCTTATTTTTGGCACGTTTCCATTCCATTTTATGGATTGAGCCTCAATTCTATTCAAAGGTGTACTGATTTAGCAAGCTTTCCTCCTTGCCAAAACACTTGTCTCCTGGAAGTTCATTCCCCCTGAAGGATCATTCTGGTCAGAGGCAGCAGAGGCTGGCAGGAAAATTAGGACATCCAGGTCTGTCCCACTAAAGAATAGGAGTTCCCAAGTTTCCCCACGTCTTTGAAGGTACACAGGTGGCCACACATGGTAGGTCAGAGCTGGGGTTCCAGGGACACTGCAGGAACAGTTTTGGATTTGAACTTTCTCACTGTGGTAACCATCACTATATACACTATGATTTGGAGCTGTGCAGAATCTACCCAGGACCCTCAGTCCTCTCATCATATAGTGGGTGGAGGCTTCCTGCAGGTGGTGCTAGTGCCTGGCCTCTGGGCAGCCTTGGGATGAATTTTATGTGTAGTCTGCACCACAGTGTATAACCATAGCTACTATAATATCCACTGTGTTTCAGACCTGCACAAATATCCCTGCCACTTGCTAGGGCACATCCAGGCCCCTTTCTCAATATCCCCTGGGGCATTTGTGATGGTCTTTGTCCTTTGGCATCTGAGAAATATAAGAGAAGTGGTGAGAGTGGTTGGTGATTTCTTCCTGTGCTGTGGACCATGTGGTACAAGGGCTGCCCCTATCCAGTAGAGAGGTGGGCATGAAGCCCTACTGTGTGGGGCTGACCACAGAGGTGGTGTCTGGCTGACTCTGTATCACTGTGGGACCAAGGGTCCCAGTCCACAGTAACTCAGAAGTCAGCAGAAACCTTTGGTGTAGTGGGACCTCTGGATAGCCGGGATGAGAGTCTGCCTTGGAGATGGGTGCTTCCTCCAAGCCCCAGGTCACCTCTCCCAAACTCAGGAAGTTTCCTCTCCCTGAACTTTCTGCTCAGTCTGACTGTGGTTGTGCCCATGCATGGAGGCTCAGCAGAAGGTAATGGCCTGCACTGGACCAAGCTACAGTGCACTCTATCTACACCTCCCTGTCCATGCGGGGGAACTTTGATGACCTACGGCACATGAGCACTGGGCAAGAAGTAACATGGGCACATGGTCTGGGGAGTCTATGCAGCTAGGAGAATCAATCTAGATCAGCCCTGGAGTGGGGGGGCATGTTCTCGGGGAGCTTGTCAGAAACATCCTGATGTAATTCAGCTACACACCAAACTGTGCTGCTTCTCAGATTCTTCTCTCTGCTACCATGGCTTCCTTCAGAGACAGTGAAGAGGAAGACTCAGCCCCAGAAGGGCTGCTCAGGGATCCTGGGCACAGTAGATGACCTTTCTTCCTGTCCATACCCTGAAAGCCTACGACAGCTGGTTTGAGAAAACTGCCCACATTTCTTCATCCTCCACTGACTCTGGGGCCAAGCAGGGTCTCCTAGAACAGGACAGAGTGAGGCTTGTGTGGTGAACGGAGATCAAGTAGGGTCATTACATGTGTTCACAGCCTTTCTGCGCTGGTTTCCTGCTCTGGACAGTGGGCAACGGTGGGTGCTTCAACCTTCAGCTGGAGTCTGATCTGGCCCTGGAGCTGAGGACATAAATCTTTGGGAGTCAGCAGGCCTCTGGGACACTGGGTAGGTACAGGAGGGGACAGGACAGCATCTGGTGTGTCAGAGTTATTTTGAGCACAGCACACATCAGTGTCATAGCTCCTACCCCATGTACTTAGTGACAGAAGCCCTGATAGTAAGGCCTATCCCAAAGGCCCAGGGCTGTCATCCCATGTAGACTGGAACCCTAAGAAAGATGTAGTTGCGATACTTGGTTCTGCTCAGCTCTGAGTAGAGCTGTAAGGAGTGTTTTGTGAGGCTTACTGGTATTCAAGGTCTTATTAGAGAGACTCTAGCGCAGGACAGGTTCACCTGCGGTTGGTGGCTGCATTCTGTGTCTGTGGTGATATCCCCAACCCTGGTCTACACAGGCATCAGAGCCTGGTAGGAAAATGAGGACATTCAGGTCTGTCTCACCAAAGAACAGGAATACCCAAAGGTACCAGTGTGGTTGAGGACACACAGGTAGCCACAGTAAGCATGGAGGGTCAGACCTGGGCCTCCAAGGACACTGCAGGAACAGTTTTGGATTTGGACTTTCTCACTGTGGTAGGCACCACCATACACACTGTGATTCGAAACTAAGCCAAATCTACAAAGGACCCCAAGTCTTCTCACTGAGGGGTGGGTGGAGGCCTCCTGCAGGTGGTGCTGGTGCCTGGGTTCTGGGCAGCCTTGGAGTGGGTTTTATGTGTAGCCTGCAGCATTGTGTGTAACTATATCCACTATCATAAAAATACCCACTGTGCCTCAGACCTACACAAATATCCCCGCCACCTGCTGGGGGACATCCTGGCACGTTCCTCAAAAGGTCCCCTGGGGTGTGTTTGGTTATCCTGGATCTTCAGCCTCTGAGCAGTTTAAGAGAATTTGGGTGTTGGTTGGTGTTTTCTGGGTGTGATGTGGCTCTGTCCAAAGGCCTTGTCCTCATTGTACTGGCAAAGAGGGAGGTGTTACCTGGCCATCTGGGTATTACTGTAGCACCAAGTACCCTAGTACACAGGGAAACAGACATCAGCAGAAACCTTCAGTCTAGTTGAGCCTCCCATTACTGGGCTCAGAGTCACCTTGGTGTGTCTGGCCCCAGGGTGGTTCCTCCAAGCCCAGGCAAGCTCTGGAAGTTCCCTGTCACTGGACTTTCTGTTCAGCCTGAATGTGGTTTTGTCCACACGTGGAGACTCTGCAGAGTCCACTGGCCCCCGTGTAGCACTAGACTGTGCTGTACATAACCTGCTGCTAGTGGAGGGAGACAGCACGGATGATCTATGGCATATGGACACTGGGCAGGATGTGAGGTGTGCACATGATCTGAGGGTCTGCCCAACTAAGAAGGTAGGTCCAGACCAGACATGGAATAGGGTCATGCATCCCAGGATCAGAAACATCTGGATGTGATGCAGTTTCCTCCTGTTGCCTTGTGCCTTCTCTCTGCCACAGTGGCTTGCTTGGTAAAGGGGTAGAAAGAGGGCTCAGCCCCTGCAGAATTGCTCAGGAATCCTGGACCCAGAGTGTGACCTTTCTTCCTGTCCACACCTGAAGGCCTCCAGCAGTTAGCTAAGAATTCTGTCTAGACATTTCTCCATCCTCTATGGTGGGTGAGAGAAAACAGGACCTCCTAGGACAGGGCTGAGCAGGCTGCAGTGTATGAGAACATCAGGCTGGGTCATTACTGATGTGTGTACACTTTCTGCTCAGGTCTGATGCTCAGGACAGTGGCCCAAGGTTGGGGGCTCAGCACTCAGCTGGGGTCTGATCTAGTCCTGAAGTAGAGCACAGTTCTATCTGGGACACTGAGGAGATAACAGGAGGGGACGGTCAAGGCCCTCAGTGATACCCTGCCCTCAGGGCCTGCACCATGGGCCTTTCCCAGGGACAGCACATGTCTCCCTGCTGGGGTCCCCAGGGACTGTGCTGGAAATGGAAGCTGGTGCTAGGGAGGGCAGTGAGAGCATCTGGAGGCTTTGTCTTTGAGAGTGGACTAGATCTCCATGCTATTGTACAGTGGGGGAATGTGGAATGAGAAGATCCATAGCAATGCAGGATCTTTGGAAAAATCCAGTTTGGCTGAGCCCAGGCTTGGTGTCTCTCAGAAAGGATCCAAAGAAAACAAATGGGTATCAAATCTTTCCCAGTTAGAGTGCTTGTCTCATTGCCCACATGACAACCTGACACTTGGCTACCATGTCTCTCCCCCAACACTGCTAGCACTGGTGGAGAGTAGATCCTTTAGGGGCTTCGTGGGGCACTAAGGTAGGGTCTTTGGCAGCACTCTGGTCAGATTAGTGGATGTTCTGGACAGCGTCTTCCCTTTCTGGCCTGATGCTTATCCAGTCATGTCCTAGGGTTCATCCTGAGTGGATTTGCCCCCTTTGGAACCTGGTGCACTGACCCGTCCTTTCTGATTGAGACCTGCACTCAGACCATGTAGGAGTCATCAGGACATTGACCTCCTGTGCTGCCTATGCAGGAAACCTCAGCTGTGAGAGGTTCAGAGTCATTTCTGTGCCCATTGATCTAGGACTCAGGACCTCAGTTGTGCTCCTTGATGTTTGTGTGGCATCAGAATAGATACAGACTCCATCCCACTGGTTCTCACTGATGCTGTCCTTGCACTGGGGCCTGAGCTCCTTCTTCTCTTCATCCAGCTGGAATCAGCCATCTTCTTAAGAGCTTCCTTTCCCATCTTCCATGGCACCCTGAACCCACACAGAATCTGTGTCTTGGGTTTACTCCCACTGGCCCCTGTGGATGCTGTGGTGCCCCATGCTCAGTGCTCCCCTCGGCACAGTGCCAGGCCATAAACCTGTCCAGGGTTCACCTCTTGTTTCTGAGGTGCCACATTGCCGAGCCTCCTGGGAGCATCTGACTCAAAGATCACTCTTCTCTGGACTTTCTCTGTAGTTTTTCCACTGTGGAATGTGCTCCTTTATGGAAGGGATTGGTTCTGCCTGTTCTACTTTCAGGTCCAAGGGAATATGTTGAAAGCGTTTCATTAGAATTTTTTTTTAACTTCTTTTTTCCAACACTGGTACAAATTCACCTCTGTTATGTCACATGACTCTCCTATGTGTTACTTACTCCTTTGTGCATGAGTACTTCAGGGAACTTCCTGGTATCGGGTGCACGGGCTTCCTGGCTGAATGGAGCATGTCTCTTCCATGTTCCCTCAGGCCTGGATCCTTGCAGAGCCCTTGTGTCTTTCCCCTCTGTCTGCTTACCTCTCTGCACTTCATGGTTGTCTCCTTCTCCAAATCTGTCTTCCACATGCATTGTACTGTGCTGATTCTTTCTCTAACCATGTCTTTGTCAGTTGTAAAGCTTCTAGTACAGACAAAAACTTTTAGAGTTAAAGTGTGTACCCTCCAATGGCCACCGTCTTGGGTTTGCTCCCCATATCAAAGACAAGCATGAGGTCTCTGCACTGGGGGAGTAGCTAGGTTTTTCTCTCTGTCCCCACAACCACCCAGGACACTTACTGGCTGTGCTGTGGAAGGCCCCACCTTCCCCTTTTCTAAGATACTAGTTCTTGCTGGAAATCTCCCGGGGTGGGGGGAGTCTCGGGTCAGGGCTGGTGGATTCACATGTGTGAGGACAGTGCTAGCCCAGAATTTGATGCTGCTGCCACAAAAATGTCATCCATGCTAGTGTCTTTGTGCCTACTCTGGCTTGTTCTTGACCAGCTCTGCAGTGGAGATTCTGTGCTTCTGCTCAGTTTCTGAGTGAGTTGGGGTTGATTCTAAGTGAGAATTCTCCAGGGTTTCTTCTGCTTCTGGGGGGAGCAGGGCTACTTTGGGTGTGAGAGGAGATTGATGGTAACTTCCTTTTGCTATATCCGCTGTCCTGGGTCCCAAGGGCTGCTGGGTGGAGGTTTTTCTGTCTGTGTCTGAGGGCTTAGGTGTCTCTGTTGACATTTTCTGTCTCCCTCACTGCGGTGTGGCCAGGAAATCCATCCACCCTTCAGTAGCCTTGCTCAGGACAGTTGCTGATCTGAGCTGCCTCAATGTCTTGGGACATGGCTGTCATGGTAAGAACCAGCTTCTCCTGTCTCCCTGTGGGTCATGCTCCTGAACAGACAGCTTTGGCCAGAGAAACTAGTCTGACTGGGAAATGCGGACATCAAGCTCTGTTCCATCAAAGAAAAGGAAGATGCAGACGTACCCACATGGCTGAGGGAACACAGGTGTCCCAACTATGCATGTAGGGCCAGAGCTAGGCCTCCAGGGACACTGCCAGAACAGTTTTGAATTTGGCCTTTCTCATTGTGGTTGCTCCACCTATGCACAGTGATTTTGAGCTATGCAGAATCGTTCCATGCCCTCTATACCTCTCCTTGTTTGTGGGTGACTTCCTGCAGGTGGTGCTGGTGCCTGGGCAGCTGTGAGGTGAGTTTTATGTGTTGTATGTAACAGTGTGCATACCAGCTACCACTATAATATCCACTGTGTCTCAGGCCTGCACAAATTCCCCTGCCATCTGCTGGGCACAGCCAGGTCCCTTCTTCACAAGGTCCCCTGGGACGAACTTGGTCATCCGTGAGCTCATAGCAACCATAGCAGGATTGGTGATCATGGTCGGTGATATCTGGCTGTGATGTCGACCAGGTGGTGCAGGGCCTGCCTTGTATCCCAGAAGGCCCAGAACCCTCGTTCCTGTGAGAGATGTTAGCTGTACTCAGAAGTGAATACTCTGTCTTCCACATGGGGATACCTGGGGTGGTGCTATCTAGGTGACTGGGTGTCACTGATGGACCATGTACCCTAGTCCACTGTGACACAGAAATCAACAGAAACCTTGTTTTGGGTGGGGCTTCCCTGGTGCTGGGCTTGGAGTATTCCTTGGAGGTGTCTGGACTCAGGGTGGTTCCTCCAAGCCCCAGGTCATCTCTTCCATGCTCTGGAAGTTCCCAGTCCCTGAACTTTCTGCTCAGTCTGAGTGTGATTGTGCCCATGTGTGGGGGCTCTGCAGAAGCCACTGCCCTCCATTCAGCATAGGAATCAAACTGCACATACACCCTGTCCACACTTCCTGTTCATGCAGGGAGGCAGCATGGATGAACTGTGGCATATGGGCATAGGAGGTGAAGTGCGTATGTGGTCCTCAAATCTGCCCAACCAGGACAACAGACCCAGACCAGCCCTAGAGGGGAGGTCCTTTCCTTAAGTAGCCCGTCAGAAACATCTGATGTGATCCATCTGTGTACCAAAGCCTTCTACTGCCATAGAGGCTTCCTTAGGAGAGGGGCAGGAAGAGTCCTCAGCCTTAGAAGGTTTGTTCAGGGATCTGAGCACTGTGGGTAACCTTTCTTCCTGTCCACACCCTGAAGCCCTGTACCAGCTGGCATGAGAAATCTTCCCAGACATCCCTCCATCCTCCATGGACAGCGGGGGCCAAGTAAGGGCTCCTAT
Source organism: Thryonomys swinderianus (assembly GCA_004025085.1). Lineage (NCBI taxonomy): Eukaryota > Metazoa > Chordata > Mammalia > Rodentia > Thryonomyidae > Thryonomys > Thryonomys swinderianus. The sequence goes on along the minus strand of PVIC010007063.1, from coordinate 23,054 downwards.
ACGGGGCATAGCAGGAGTTCAGGGTGTGTGTGGGGAGGTGACTACTATCGTTCCCAGCTCAGAGTCCTTTCATGACTGGGTGGGCGGTGGCTTCCTGTAGGTGGTGCTGGTGCCTGGGCTCTGGGCAGCTTTGGAGTGAGTTTTATGTATACCTTGCAGCACTGTGTGTAGTAACCATAACTATCATAATATCCACTGTGTCTCAGGCCCACACAAATACCCCTAATGCCTGCTGGGGCACATCCAGGATTTTTTCCTCCAAGGACCACTGGGGCATGTCTGGTGGTACTTCTGGTGCTTGGCCTTCAGCCTCTGAGCATTTTAAGAGTATTGGTGGTTGGTGGTTTCTGGCTGTGATATAGGCCAGGTGGTGTAAGCTGTTGCCTTCTGCTCCAGTACCCTGAGCTTCCCTTCTTCTCTGGAGAGGTGGGAGTTGTGCAAAGACCCAAAGGCTTTATTCTCCTCATGGAGTTGCCCAGGGAAGATGGTTACTGTGTGACTGGGTATAACTGTGGGACCAAGTACCTCAGTCCACAGTGACAATATATCAGAAGAAACTTTCCATTGAATCTCTCTGTTGCTGGGCTGAGAGTTTCCTTTGCAGTTCTCTGGCCTCTGGGTGGTTCCTCCAAGCCCCTCGTTCTGTCTCCTAAGCTCTGGATGTTCCCAGTCACTGGACTTTCTGCTGTTAGGACTCCACAGAGGCCACTGGCTCCTATCCAGTGTTGGATCAAGCTGTGCATGGACCCAGTCCTCATCTCTCTGTCTGTGCAGGGAGACAGCACTGTGTGGTAGACAGGCACAGGGCAAGAGGTGAGGAGGATTAGGGCCCAGGGATCTGTTCAACTAGGACAGAAGACCTAGAGCAAGACTGGAGGGGAGTGCATGTGCTTCAGGAGGCTGCAAGGAACAATCCTGATGCAACTACTACCAACCCATCCTGCTGCCCTGTATCTTCACGCTGCCACAATGGCTTCCTCTGGAGAGGGGGAGGAAGAAGGCTCAGTGACAAAGGTGTTGCTCAGGGCTCCTGGGCACTGCAGGTGATCTTTCTTCCTGCCCATGTGCCAAAGTGCTGCAGCAAGTAGCATGAGAAACCTGCCCACATATCTCTCTATCTTCCATGGGCAGTGGGGCCAAGCAGGGCCTCCTACAACAGGGCAGAGCAGGGCTTTGGGATGTGGGGAGGTCAGACAGGGGCATTACAAGTGTTTGCAGCCTTTCTGCTCTGGTCTGCTGCTCTGGACAGTGGGCAATGATGGGTGCTTCGGCCCTCAGCTGAGGTCTCATCTGGTCCTGGAGCTGAGGACAGAAATCTCTGGGAGTCGGCAGCACTCTGGGATCTTGGGTAGGTGCAGGAGGGGAGGGACAGCACCTGGTGGGACCAGGGTGTTTCGAGCACAGTACATATGACTGTGGTAGTTGCTACTCCCTATACACAGTGACAGAAGCCCTGACAATAAGGGCTGCCACTCTGTCTCCCCTGGGACTCTCAGAAGAATGGGCTGGATTACTGAGCCATGGTTGGAGGTAGAAGGAAGACATATTGGGTCTTACTGGGGTTCAAGGTCTTATTTAAGTGACCTCAGCAAAAGATGGGTTCACCTGAAGTTGGCAGCTACATCCTGCATCTGGAGTCATGTCCTCAGGCCGTTTCATTTGCAGGCTGCCCACCCTCTTTTCTAGCTGTCTGAGCCTCAGTCTCCCAGCTGTGGGAGGGATGTTGATGATTGCAACATCACTGCAGACACTTCTTCCAGACTACTTGATTGAGGGGTCTCCCTTGAAGGCCATTGGTGTGCTCTGGGCTCAATGCCTTGGGAGTATCAGGTGGGGACGATGGGAAGGGGAATCCTGGGTGGCTTAGTCCAGCTGTCCGAGCTCTGACCCAGAAAGTCATTGTGAGGGTTTGGGGTTCTCTCTACCTTGATTCCAACAGTTTGGGCCAAGGCTAAGAGCCAAGTTGGGTCCTGCTGGTGGTACTGGATTCTGAGCAGCAGGCTACAGACTGAGGTCATGAGCAGTGAGGTCTATGTGGCCACTTCCGAGACCCTAAGTGTCCTGTTGGGTTGTAATCTGAGTCGTGTGAAGTCAGTTTTGGAGCTGGACAAAATCTCTGACCCTGGCTCCTCCTAGTATCTGAGTGCACAGACCCTAAGCACCTGGTGCCCCAGGGTTTTAGCAGCTTGGTTTATCGCCGGGTATCTACTGTGGTACCACAGTGGGGAGCACTTCACAAAAAGCCCCACCTCCATCTATTCCACGACTCAGGGAGCTTTAACTCCCAAACTTCCACTGGATATCATGAATAAGAAAGGGATCCACCCATCCTCCTGGGTTTGTGTCTCCTCCAGGAAATGACCTCTGTCATGTCCTGCCCCCAGGGACTACACTAGTCCCTGGGCTGTGGTCCTTGAGGACCCTGTGGGATTTTGCTGTCTCCCTGACTGTGGTGTGGCCATGAAAGCCCCACCTCTATTGGCTTTGCTCCAGGCACTTGGTGATGCTGCTAGACTGGGGTTCTATGGCCAAGGTGACAGAGGCAAGAGGGAGCTTCCTTGTTTCCCTGAGGTTCATGCCCAGTGAAGGATCAGTTCTGGCCTGAGGCATCAGAGCCAGGCAGGAAAATGTGGACATCCAGATGTGGTCCACCAGTGAATAAGAAAACCAGAATGTGCCCATGTGACTGAGGGCACACAGCTGGAGCTGTACCCAGGCCCCTCAGTCTTCTGAATATATACTGGGTGGAGGCTTCTTACAGGTGGTGCTGATGCCTGGACTCTGGGGAGCTTTGGGGTGGGTTTTACGTATAGCCTGCAGCATTGTGTGTACCATACACCACTACTATAATATTATCCACTGTGCTTCAGGCCTGCACAAATATCTCTGCCACCTGCTGGGGCAGTAGGAAAGCAGAGCTGGGAGAAGTTTGGAGTCATCTGTGGGCTCATTCATATAGGACTCTGGATCTGTACGGTGCCTCTTGATGCTTGTGGGGCTTGAGAGAAGGCATAGCCTCCATCGCTCTGGTTCTTACTCATGCTGTCCCTGTACCAGAGCCTGAGGCCCTTCTCCTCTACATCCAGGATTCAGCCGTCTTCTTAAGAGCCTCCTTCCCCATGTCTCTCAGCACCCTGAGCCTACCCAGAATCTGTGTCTTGTTTCTGCTCAGCCTAGTCCCCTTGGGTACTATGGTGCATCATGCTCATCAGGGCCAGGGCATGCCCCTGTTCATGACTCACCTGCTGTTTCCAAGGTGCTGGTTTGTTAGACCTTGTGGGAGCCTCCCCTGTGGGACCTGGGTGCTCTGATCCTTCTCAGTTTTCTCTGTAGTTTTCCCACCATGGAATGTGCTCCTTCACAGAAGGGTTGGTTCAGGTCAGAGGGAATATTTTTTTTTTTTGAGACAGGGTCTCGTTTTGTAGTTCAGGCTGACCCTGAGCTCACTATGGAGCCCAGGCCAGCCTCGAACTCACAGCAATCCTCCTGTCTCTGCCTCCCGAGTGCTGGGATTACAGGAGTGAGCCACCACACCCAGCCAGAGGGAATATTTTGAAAGTATTTCATTAGGCCTTGATTTATTAATTTCTTTTGTGGAACACCTGAGAAAATTCATCCATGTTATCCCACATGACTATGCTATGTCCTGGAAACATTCATGGGCCTGGGTGCTCAGGTCCACACACCTGAGTGGGACTTGTGTCTCCTCCTTGTGCCTAGTCCTTGGGCTTGGCTCCCTGCAGAATCCTTGCACCTGACCCCTCTGTCTGGCTGCTTCTCTGCTCCTCATGGTTGACACTCCTTCCAAATCTGTCTTCTATATGTACTGCACTGATTTTTTCATCATCCATGCATGTCTTTGTCAGTTTTAAAGCTTCAGTTATAGACAGAAAGTCTTTGGGAGTTCAAGTGTGTATTCTACCATGGCCACCATCGTGATCTGGCTCCCCCACCTCAAAAGCCAGTATGTGGTCTCTGCACTGGAGGGAGAACAGGGAAACTTCTACCCTGGGCCTGAAATGACCCACTCTGCTTACTGGCTGTCTATGGGATCCCTTATACTCCACTTTTCTGGGATGACACATACTATTCTTGCTGGATCCCTGCACATAGTCCTGTGTTGATCTCAGGTCAGAGCTGGTGGATTTGAATGTGTGAGGACAATGCTGGTACCAATTCCAATGTTGTCAGGAGCCTATCTGGGCCCAAAAGAGCTGCAATTCAGGGTGGAGCTTTTGGAGAGGGGCTGTATCACTGTGGGTATTGTAGCAAACACCACCCGTACAATACCCTCACAGTGACACACACCACCACAAAAATTCCAATCCTGCCCTTGTCTTTGTGACTCTCTGGCTTGCTTGTGCAGAGCTCTATAGTGAAGATTCTGTGTTTCTTCTGAGATTCTGGGTGTCCTGAGGCTGGTTCTGAGTCAAAACTCTGCAGTGGCCTCTTCTCATGCTTGGAGGGTTCCAGTCTTGCTTCTTGGTCTGGGAACAGATTGGTGGTGACCTGTCCCTCCTCTACCTGAAGTCTTTGCTTCCAAAGGGCCAGGATAGAAGATTTTCTGACTATGCCTGAGGGCGTGGATCTCTCCACTGTTGTGGCCCTGAAGGCTCCCCAGGCTTCACTGGCTTTGCTCCTGGCAGTTGGTGATCTGGTTTGACCGGTGTTCTCTGGCTGGGATGATAGAGTCAAGGGTCAGCCTCTCCTGTCTCCTTGAGGTTCATTCCCCCTGAAGGATCCTTCTGGTCAGAAGCAGCAGAGCCTGGTGGGAAAATGAGGATATCTATGTCTATTCTTCCAAAGAATAGAAATACCCAAATGTGCCTATGTGTCTGAGAGGTAGCCATGACATTATGGAGGGCCAGACCTTGGCCTCAAGGGACTTTGCAGGAACAATTTTGGATTTGGTGTGGTAGCCACCACCATACGCACTGATTTACAGCTGTACCAAATCTACCCAGGCCCCTCAGTCCTCTCATCATACGGTGTGTGGTCTCCCTGCAGGTGGTGCTGGTGTGTGGGCTCTAGGCAGCTTTTGGGTGAGTTTCATGTGTAGCTTGCAGCACTGTGTGTCATCATAATCACTAACATAATAATATACACTGTGTCTCAGGCCTGTACAAATATTGCTGCCCCCTGCTGCAGGGCATCCAGGCTCCTTTCTTGAGGTCTCCTGGGGGCATTTCTGGTGGTGTTTGTCCTTTGGCTTCTGAGCAATTTAAGAGGAATGGGGGTGGTGGTTGGTGATTTTTTTTTTTTTTTTTTGCTGTGATGTGTAGTGACTATAGGGGCTGCCTTATGTCCCAGGACCCCAAGTTGCCCCTCTCCCGTGAGAGGGAGCGGTGGTCAGACCCCAAGTGACTTGTCCTCTTGATGGGGCTGGATGGGGTCGGTGGTGTCTGACTGACTGGATATCACTGTGGGACCAAGTACCTTACTGCACAGTGACATAGAAATCAGTAGAAATCTGCAGCCCATTTGGGGCTCCCTGTCACTGGGCTCAGAGTATCCTTCGGAGGTGTCTGGCCTCAGGGTGGTTCCCAAGCTCCAGCTCATCTCTCCCAAGCTCTGGAAGTTCCCAGTCCCCAGGCTTTCTGCTCAGTCGGAGTGTGGTTGTTCCCATGTGGGGGCTCTGCAGAGGTCACTCCACTCCATCCAGCCTTGGATTATGCTGCGTATTCACCCTATCCAGACCTCCCTGTCCATGCAGGGAGACAGCATGGAATCTACGGCAGGTGGACACAGGGCAGGAGGTTAGCTGGGCACAGTGTCTGGGGAGGTGCCAAACTAGAAATGTAGATCCAGACCTGCGCGGAGTGATGCTCTGCAAGCCCGCCAGAAGCATTCTGATGTGATTCGGCTGCATGCCAAACTGTTTCTTTTTCCCTGTGTCATATCCCTGCCTCAATTGCATCCTTAGTAGAGGTGAAAGAAGAGGCCTCAGCCCCAGGAGGGTTGTTCAGGGATCCTGGGCACAGCAGGTGACCTTTCTGTCTGACCACGCATTGAAGGCCTGCAGCAGCTGGTGTGAGAAATCTGCCCACACATTTATCCATCCTCCAAGGGCTGCAGGACCAAGCAGGGCCTCCTAGGGAAGAGCAGAGCAGTGCTTCAGAGTGTGGGGAGGTCAGCCAGGGTCATGACAAGTGTCCATAGCCTTCCTGTTCAGGCCTGCTGCTCTGGACAGGTGCATCAACCCTCAGCTGGGATCTGTTTTGGTCACGGAGCTCAAGACAGAACTGACTGGAACACTGGCAAGATGGCAGGAGGAGATAGGCCTACATCTGGTGGCCAGAGGTGTTTCAAGCACAGTGTACAGCACTGTGGTAGTGATACTCCATATACACAGTGACAGAACCTCTATAAAGAAGGCCTGTCCGCCGGGTCTATGCCTGCCACCCTATCCCCACTGGGACCCTCAGAAGAATGGGCTTCTTAGGGATCAGGAAGCTGAGCTGTGGATAGAACTGGGAGTAGGGTTTTGGGGCCTTATTGGTGCCCAAGGCCTTATTTTTGTGACTCAAGCAGAGGACAGGTTCACTTGAGGTTGGTGGCTGAATACTGTGTGTGGTGAGGTCTCCAAGTCCTGTTATATGTAGGCACCAGAGCCTGACAGGAAAATGAGTACATCCAGGTCTGCTTCAACAAAGAACAAGAGTATCCGAATGACGGTACAGACATAGCCTGCTTGCATGGAGAGTCAGACCAGGGCCTCTGGACAATGCTGGATTAGTTTTGGATTTCATCTTTCTCACTATGGTAACTACCAGTATACTCACTGCGAGTTGAAGCTGTGCTGAATCTACCCAGTACCCTCAGGCCACTCATCATATGATAGGTAGTTTCTTCCTGCAGGTGGTGCTAGTGTCTGGGCTCTGGGCAGCCTTAGGGTGAATTTCATGTGTAGCCTGCAGAACTGTGTGCAACTGTAAGCACCACCATAATATATACTGAATATACACTGTGTCTCAGGCCCGCACAAATATCCCATAGGCCTGCTGGGGGCATCCAGGCCAATTCTTCACAAGGTCCCCTGGGGAATGTCTAGTGGTCTTTGGCCTTCAGTGTCTGAGCAGTTTAAGAAGACTGAGGGTGGCAGTACGTGATTTCTTGCTGTGATGTGGGTCAGGTGTACAGTGGCTGAATTCTGTCCCACTTCCCCAAGCTGCTCCTCTCCTGTGAGAGGTGGAAGCTGTGCTCAGACCCCAAAGGCCTTATTCTGCTCATGGGGAAGCTAGTGGGAGGTGGTGTCTGGGTGATGGTATCACTACGGGACCAAGTGTCTCAATCCACAGTGAACCACAGTGAAACAGAAATCTGGTCAGTGAAGCTCCCTGTTATTAGGGTCAGCATTACCTTGGAGTCAGCTGGCCTCGGTGTTTTCTCCAAGGAACAAGTCATTTCTTCAAAGCTCTGGAAGTTCCCAGTCCCTAGATTTTCTTCGCATTTGGAGAGTGGTTCTGCTCATGTGTGAGGGGTTCTGCGGAGCCCACTGGCCCCTTCCACCATTGCACTGAGCTGCACGTGTGCTGTACCTACATCTCCCTGACTGTTCAGGGACTGCAGGGAGACAGCATGGATGATCTGTGGCAGGTGGACACAGGACAGGAGGTGAAATGGGCACAAGGTCCGGGATCTGCTCATCTAGGAAAGTAGATCCAGACCAGCCATGGAGTGGGGTCATTCATCCCGGGAGCCTGTCACAAACATCCTGATGCGGTTCAGCTCCATGCCAAGTCATCCTGCTGCCCTATGTCTTTTCCCTGCCACAGTGACTTCCTCAGAAGAGAGTGAAGAAGAGATCTCAGCCCCAGAAGGTTTGCTCAGGGCTCCGGGACCTGGAGGGTGACCTTTCTTCCTGTCCACACCCTGAAGGCCTGCTTCAAGTAGTACAGGAACGCTGTCCAGACATTTCTGCATCTTCTGTGGGCTATGGGAACCAAGCAGAGCCTCCTAGAATGGGGCAGAGGAGGGGCTCATTGTGTGTGGATGTCAGGCCGGGTCATTACTGATGTGTGTACACTTTCTGCTCAGGTATGTTGCTCTGGACAGTGGCCCAGGGTAGGGGGTTGAGCCCTTAACTGGAATCTGCTCTGATCCTAGAGCTAAGGACAGAACTACTTAGGACACTGGGAAGATAGTAGGAGGAGATGGATCTGCACCTGGTGTGTCTAGGGTGTTTTGAACATAGTGGACAGCACTGTGGTAGCTGCTACTCCTCATACACACTCACAGAAGACTTTACTATAAGGCCTGTCCCCAGGGCCCAGGGCTGCTACCTTGTCTCCACTGAGACCCTAAGAATAATGGTCTGGAGATGCTGAGCCATGTGTGAACCTGGGTGGAGGATGTCCTGGCCCTTACTGGAGTCCAAGGCTTTACTGAAGTGACCACAGGAGAAGACGGGTTACCTCAGGTTTACGACTGGATCCTGCATCTGTGGTGATGTCTCCAAGTCCTGGCCTACACAGGTTGCTCATCTCTCTAGGTGTCTGAGCCTCAGTGTCCCCACTGTGAGAGGGATGTGGATGGTTGGTGTAGGCAGATATCTGGAGCCCTCAGAGCTCCATATGGGCCTCTGGACTTGTTCTACTCTTCAGGAGCTGGGTAACCTCAGCCTCCCGTCCAGGCCTCACTACCTCAGGTCCTAACAGATGGTGTACTTGAGTTTTGTCCTATTCTAGCTCCAGCACTGCCCCTCCAGCCATGGACAGAAGGCCACCTGTGCTCTGGGGCCAGGGCAGAATGGGTTGGTGGGTGGGGGCTGAGTGCCCTTGTGGTTCTAGTAATCAGGTTGAGTTAGGAAGATGACTGCCTTAAGCAGGGCGTGATCCTGGAGGGGCAGCTGCAGGGAAGCTTCCATGGAGCACAGAGGGGTAGTGGAGAACACCTGGGCATGGTGATGCATCCAGAGATGTGATACCAGAATGGGATGTTCAAGGGGATAGAGTTTGTGCTCTCTGGATGACTATATAAAGCACAGGATCCAGGAGTTGGCTTCCATGTGGACACCAAGTCTGTGTTCTGTTCACGGACACTGCACTTGGGAAGGCTGGATGCTATGGCTTAGGCTGAAAATCTGAGAATACAGAGTCTGGCAGACACATAGGCCAATTGAGGCCATGGAGCAGATCAGGGCCACCTTCTGGGAGGAGAGACAGCCCAGTCAGGGCACTTCTCTGTTCCAATCAGAAGGAAGCCTAGGGGGCCAAGCTCAATGTATGCAGCCTCCCATTCAGGGTCTGTGGTCAGAGCACAGTCTTGGGGGCCCCTGATTCAGGGGCTCTGAGGTGTTGCATGGCTGACCCTGGTGGCTGTAATGGGCCATGTCAGTCTGGTAGCTGGAATAAAACCTTCATCTTCTTCAAAGGACCACCACAGCCTGAGGTCCTCTGACAATTACCCCAACAGAAACTGGGTTTGAGGCCAAAAGAGAGGCTTCCTGGGACAGGGCAGGCCAGAGACAGCCCTAACAAGCAATGAATGAGACTGGCTTTCCTTGGCTTTTATGCCTCTGATGTCTAGCATTTTTCTCTGGAAGCCAGTGAGGGTCCGAAAGTCCCCTAACAGTTTTGGGCAGAGGCTTCTTGTGGTCTAAGTGACTGAGGAATCTTTGCTGATAGCTATGAATGGGGTCCAGGCTCAAAGGTGCCACCCGTGGCTTGGGGCTGTCATGTGGGCATGGCTGGAGTGGAGAATTGTGTGTGGCTGAATGCAGATCCTGAGCTCTGACCCAGAGAGCCATTCTGAAAATTTGGGGTGCTCCCCCCAATTCCAATATGGGGAGGGTCAATGGTGAAGCACCAGACTGGGTCCTGCTGGTTTTTCTAGGCTCTGTGCAGTAGGATGCAGGGGTTGAAATTATGGGTTCATGTGGCTGCCTCTGAGCCCCTCAGAGGCCCTGTTTGATGGATTACGCTGTGTGTGGCCTGAAGCCAATTGTGTAGCTGGACAAAATCTCTGAATCTGGCTCTTCCTCACCTCTTAGAGTATATAGCCCAACATCTGGTACCCAGTGGTTTTTGCCACTGGGTTCATCACTGTGGTAGTTACCGTAGTAACCACAGTGAGGCAGCACTTCACAAAAAGCCCAGCCTCTGCCAAGTCCAAGACTCAGGGAGCTCTAACTCCCAGACTTCTACTAGATATCATGAGTGAGAGAGGGTTTGTGTTTTCAGGGAAAGTATTTGTCACCCCTCAGTGATGTCCTGCCTGCAGGGCCTGCACTTCTTTCTGAGCTGTCATTCCAGAGGACTGTCTTGGGATCCTGAGCTGCTGTTACAGAGGGCGGGCGGTGCAGGTGTCTGGATGCATTTGTTGCTGAGAGTGGAGCAGGGTTCTCAGGTGGGCTACCCCGAGGAGGATGAGGAGTGACACACAGAACTGCCAGCACTGGGAACAATCCAGGTTTGGCTGATCCCAGGCCTAGTGTCTCTCAGAAAGGTCTCTCAGAAAGGTCCCAAGGAAACAGGTCCATGTCAGGACTTCTGCTGGCTGGCATCTGTCATCCCTCAGGGCAACCTGCCCACCAGCTACCAGTTCTGGCTCCCAGCACAGCTGACACTGGTTCTCAAAGTGAGAGCCTGGGGCAGTCTCTCCTCAGGTTGCTTGTGCAGATGTGGAGGCACACTGAGCAGAAGTGGATTCACCAGCTGTCCTGGATGAGGCCTCTTTATTGTGTGCTCATCACCCTGAGGGTGGGACCCTGTGGAGATGGGAGTGGGTTTGGCTTTTGTCCATGGAAGGCTACAGGGTAGGGTTTCCCTATGGAAGGGATCTGATTGTCTTCCAGGTGACTTTATTCGACTGTATTGGAATCCCCTAGGACAGGGCAGGCCTGACTGGTGTGATCCTGTGGTCCTTGGTACTGGCCCTGATTTTGTCCTGCTGCCAGCATCATGGATGGATAAAGGCTATTGGCCATGTTCACCATCCTGCTCTGTGGCCCTGTTCAGAATCTGAGGAGTGTGATCATCAGTCCTTTGGGGGCCATCATGGTGAAGCCTCGGACTTGGCTTTTGGATGGGTACTACAAGGCTGTCTTAGTAGAGGCCGCAACTGTCAGAGTAAAAGCACAGTGACACAGATCCTACCCAAATCTCACCCCAAAGTACAACTACCAAGAGTACTGTGGGGCTGAAAGGATCCTGTGGTGCAGGACTGGCCCAGAGTAGTGTCCAATAGGGCCTTGGGTACCACTTGGGTAAGGTCCCTGGGGACTCTGGTGAGGGGGAGGGATGCTCTGGACACCTTCTTCCCACAGGGGAGTTTACACTTTCCAGGCAGTGTCCTGGGCTCCACTGGACTGTGCTTGTCCCATTTGAAACTTGGTACACAGGGCTGTTCTATCTGGTTGAGAATTGCACCCACTGAGTAAAAATAAGAAGAGCTTTTGACTTCATGGGGTTCCTACACAGGAAAACTGAGCTGGGAGAGTTTCAGAATAATTTCTGTGCACATTCATCTAGCGCTCCGGATCCCCATGGTGCCCCTTGATTCTTGTGGAACATGAAAGAAGACACAGCCTCCATCCCACTGATTCTGGTGCTGTCCCTACACCAGAGCCTGAGTCTTTCTCCTCTACATCCAGCTGGAATCAGCCACCTCCACAAGAACCTCCTTTCCCATGTTCCACAGTGCCCTGAGCCCAAACAAAATCTATGTCTTGTGTTTGCTCAGCCTGGTCCCCGTAGGTACTAAGGTGCACCATGCTTAGTACTCCCCTAGGCACAGGGCCAGACCATGTGTCTGTCTGGGGCTCACCTGCTACTTCCGAGGTGCCATATTGCAGGATTTACAGGGAGTCTCCCCTTTGGGAACTGGGTAATCAGATATGCCAATCTTCCTTCTCTTGGCTCTCTCTGTAGTTTTCCCACCATGGAATGTGCTCTTTCATGGGAAGGTTTGGTTCTGCCTGTTCTGCTTTTCTGTTAGAGGAAATCTAAGGGAAGTGTTTTTAGGATGTACTCTTTTAATTTCTATGATGTAACACTGGAGCAAATTCCCCTGTGTCATCCATAGATGATGTGCTATGTCCTGGGGACACTTATTGGGCTGGGTGCGCAGGCCCACACAGCTGAGTGGGGCTTGAGTCTCCTCTTTGTGCCTAGTCCTGTGCCAGGCTCCCTGCAGAATCCAGTCCCTTGGTCTGATTGCTTCTCTTCTCCTCATGGTTAACTCCTCTTCCAAATCTGTCTTCTAAATGGATCATACTGATTCTTTCTTCATCCATCCACATGATGTCAGTTTTAAAGCTTCAGTTACAGACACAAAATCTTTAGGAGCTTGGGTGTGTACCTTCTGATAGACACTATCGAGGCCTGGCTCCCCCACACCAAACAGCAGCATGCGGTCTCTGTATTAGAAGGATTGTAGAGAGGCTTCCATGCTCTACCAGGAATCATTGATGTTGCTTATTAGCTCACTGAAGGAACCACCAACTTTCCCTTAACTGGGATCTCATGAAGGTTTTCCTGGATCCCTGCACACAGTCCTGTTGGTTATCTTAGGTTAGAGTTGGTGGATTTACATGTGTGAGCACAGTGCTGGCTATAATTTTTCCTGCCAGTAGCTATATGATGCCTCAGAGTGGTTGACTCAGCGTGGAGCTTTGGAGAGGGGCTGTGTTCCTGTGGTTATTGCAGTGAACTTCACCAATACAGTACTCATATGGGGACACATGCCACCACGAAAATTCTTTCACTACTTATGTCTTTGTGCCACCTCTGGCTTGCTTGTGACCAGTTCTAAGCTAGAGAGTCTGTGTTTCTCCTGAGTTTCTTGGTGAGTTCCAGCTTATTATGGGCCAGAACCCTCCCGTGTCCTCTTCTCTTCCTAGGTGATCCCATCTGGGAGGGGATTGGTGCCCACCTCTCCCTCCTATGCCTGTGGTCTTCACTTCCAAATCCCTATAGTATACAGGATTTCTGACCTTGTCTGAGGGCTTGGGCCTCTGACCCAAGTGACGTGACCATTGGCTGTCTCCCTGTGGTGTGGCCATGAAGTCCTCCACCTTCCACTGGCTTTGCTCTTGACATTGGTGACCAGACTTGATTGGTATTCTCTGGCTGGGGTGATACAGACAAGAGTCGGCCTCTCTTGGCTTCTTGAGGTTCAAGCCCCCTGAAGCATCATTCTAGTCAGAGACAGTAGATCCTGCCAGGAATATGAGGGCATCCAGGTCTGTCTCACCAAAGAATAGGAACACCCACATGTACCCATGTGGCTGAGAGCACACAGGTGGCCACAGTATGCATGGAAGGCCAGACGTGGTCCCCCAGGGACACTGCAGGAATAGTTTAGGGTTTGACTTTACCATCGTGGTAGTTACCACTGTACACACTGATTTGGAGCTATGTGGAATCTACCTAGGCCCATCAGTCCTTTACTTGTAGGTGGCTTCCTGCAGTTGGTGCTGGTGCATGGGCTCTGGGCAGTGTTTAAATGAGTTTTATGTATAGCCTGCAGCACTGTGTGTAATAACCATAAGCTCTAATGTAGTAACTTCCACTGTGTCTCAGGCCCACACAAATATTCCTGTCTCTTGCTGGAGTGCATCCAGGCCCCTTCCTCCCAGGTGCCCAGGGTGTGTCTGGTTGTCCTTGGCTGTCAGCCTCTGAGCATTTTAACAGGGCTGGGGTGGTGATTGGTGAATTTTCACAGTTGTGTGGACCAGGTGGTACAAGGGCTACCTCCTGTCCCAGTATCCCCAGCTTCCCTTAGCCTGTGAGAGGTGATACCTGTGCTCAGACTCCAAAGGCCTTATCCTCATGGGGTTGAACAGGGTAGGTGGATTCTAGCTGACTGGGTATCACTGTAGTTTACCTCAAATAGCCCAACTCACAATGACACAAAAATGAGCAGAAAACTTTGGGCCTGTGATGTCTCACTGTTGGTGGGCTCAGAGTCTCCTTGGCTGTGTCTTCACTCAGGGTGGTTCCCCCAAGCCCCAAGTCATTTCTCCCAAGCTCTGGAAATTTCTGATCTCTGGAGTTTCTACTTAGTCTGAGTGTAGTTGTTTCCATACATGGGGGGCTCTGCAGAGGCCACTGACCCCCATCAAGTGTTGGACCGAGCTGCCCATGGGTTCTATTTATACCTCCCTACCTGTGCGGGGAGATGGCATGGATGACCATCCATGTGGCAGGTGGGCACAGGGCAGGAGGTGGGTACAGGATCCAGGGGCCTGCCCAACTAGGACAGTAGACCCAAATAAACCATGGTGGGAGGTCATGCCCAATGTGACACAGCTGCAAATGAAACTGTCTTGTTTTCCGGTGTCTTCTCACTACCATAATGGTTTCTGAAGGAGAGGGGAGAAAGAGGGATCAGCTCCAGAAAGGTTGCTTAGGGTTCCTGGTCTCCCAGGCGATTTTATTTCCTCTCCATACCTTGAAGGCCTGCAGCAGCTGGCATGAGAAATAGGCCCACATATTTCTCCATCATTCATCAACAGTGGGGCCAAGCAGGGCCTCCTAGGACAGGGCAGAACAAAGCTTTGCAATATGGGGATGTCAGGCAAGGTCCTTAGTGAAATTCATTGCCTGTCTGTTCAAGTCTGCTGCTTTGGACATTGGACCAAGGTGGGTGCCTCAACCCTCAACTGGGATTGGATCTGGTACTAGAGCTAAGGCCAGGACTATCTGGGACACTGGGAAGAGGACAGGAGGGGACAGGCCAGCACCTTGTGGCCAGGGGTGCTTTAAACACAGTGTACATCATCGTGGTAGCTGCTATTCCATATACCCAGTGACTGATGCCCTGACAATAAAGTCTGTTTCCAGCGGCCCAGGGCTGCTACCTTGTGTCCACTGTGACCATCAGAATGATGTGATATAGGTGCTGACAATGAGTAGACCTGAACGGAGGTTGTCCTGGGCCTTACTGGAGTCCAAGCCTATTTGAAGCGACCTCAGCAGAGAACGGGTTCACCTGTGATTGGCATCTGCATGCTGTATCTGTGGCGATGTCCAGAGGCGCCTTACACACAGTGTCTACTCTGCTCCCTAGCTGCCTGAGTCTCAGTCTCCCCATGGTGCGAGTTATGTGTATGTTTAGCAGGGGCAGACATTTACCCACCTATGTGACCCATGTAGGCCTCTGGGGTTGTCCTGTCAGGTGTTGGATCCCTTCAGGCTCCTTCTTAGGTCTCCCTATGTGGAGGCCTATCAACACTGTGGCTCTGGGGTTTATCCTGTTCTAGCGCCAGCACTGCCCCTGAAAACATGCGCAAAAGGTCACCTGTGTTCCTGGGATGAGACAAAAAGTAATCTTGGATGGCAATTGATCAGCCTTAGTGTGGTTCCAGTGATCAGTTAGTTTTAGTCAGATGGCTGATGTTACTGGACCTGACCCTAGAAATGAGGCTTCATGGAGGCTTCCTAGGAGCACAGAGGGTACTGGGGTCACTTGAGTATGGTGATGCATTTGAAGAAGTGATACTGGAGTGGAATGCTCAGTCAGATGGGGTCTGTGTTCTCTGGATGGCTACTCAGGGTACAGGGGCCTGGAATCGGATTCCTTGTGGACAGCAAACATGTTCATTGTTCATGGACCCTGACAGTTGGGGAGGATGGATGCCAGGAGCTATGCCGATATCAAAGGAGACAAGGTCTTGAAGACAGGGAAGCTCATCCAGGCACTGGGAAGTTCAAGGCCACTGTCTGGGAGGAGACACAGTCCTGCTGGGGAATTAGTATGTTCCCATTAGAAGAAAACCTGACAGAGCCCAGCCCATCATTTTCAGTCTCAGATGCAGAGCCTGAGGTCAGAGAAGGTGCTTTGGGGCCCCACACTCAGTGGTGTTTAATGGGTTGCACAGCCAGACCGTTTCTGCTATGAGCCATGTCACTGTGTTGCCTGGAGTAAAACCATCATCTTCATAGAATCACTACAGCCTGATGTATCCTGAGAATAACCAAGAGCCCTACTCAGAATCCAAAAGGAAAGGGCTCTGGGACAGGGAGCATCAGGCAGGGCTACAACCATATGCAAATCACAGTGGCTTTGTAGTAAAGCTTCAAGTTGGGGAAAATGATACCCCCGGCCATGTCTTTGTTTCCTAGAATTGCTTTTGCTATTCTAGGTCTCTTGTGGTTCCAGATGAATTTTTCTATGCTTCTCTAGATCTGTGAAATAATGCTGTTGGGATTTTAGTTGGGATTATATTTTATTTATATAGTAGTTGAGGGTGTAAAGTCATTTTGACTATGTTGGTTCTCTCTATAGGCCACAGACGTGTAAATATTGTATCTTTTTACTGAATGAGAAACTGAAGTTGTAAATGTGCTCTAGAGTGCATGATTGATACTGTGAAATAGTAAATATTCAAAGGGAAATGGGGTTTAGGGGTAAATAATGAGGAAAGAAAAAAATTGATGGTAAAAAAGGAAATAAAACTTGTGTATATAGGGGTGGGGAGGTTTAGGGTGGGTGGGGGAAGGGGAAAATGAGAATTAAATAGTGTCATATACTGGTACAAATTCTCAATGTGGAGTGCATTTGTGATGTGTATATATAATGTACCAATAAAATGTATCAATTAAAAGAAAAGAATGTGGAAATCAGACCTTCTTTCTTTCCTTGGCTACTATAGCCCTTAAACCTATTGTTTTTCTATCAAGCCGGCTATGTGTCCCAAATTACTCTGGCTGTTTGCAGCAGAGGCTTTTATTGGCCTAAGTGTCCCAGGGATCCCTTCTCAAGGTGATTATTGGGGTCTGGGCTCAATGAAGCCACCTTTGCATTTCAAGTACCAGGTGGGATGACTGGAGCGGGGGATCCTGGGTGGCTCAGGACAGCTGCCTGCACCCTGGGCCAGAGAGGCATTATGAAGGCTTGGGGTGCTCCCCACTCTCATTCCATAAGGCTAGACCAAGAGTAAAGAGCCAGGCTGGGTCATGCTGGTGCTGTTGGTCTCTGTGCAAAATGGTGCAGGGGCTGAGGTCATGGATGGTGGAGTCCCTGTGGCTGCCTCTGAGCCCCTCAGAGCCCCTGTTTGATGAGTTCTGCTCTGTGTACCCTAAATCCAGTTGTGGAGCTGGACAAAATCTCTGACCCTGGCTCCTCCTGGCATTTGAGTACATGGTGCCTAAGGATGCAGGTGTCCCTTGGTTTTTGCTGCTGGGTTCATCACTGTGGTAGGTACCACCTGTAGTACCACAGTGGGGGAGCGCTTCACAAAAAGCTCCGCCTCTGCCAAGTCCATGACTCAGGGAGCTCCAACTCCCAACCTTGTGCTGGCTGTCCTGATTAGGAGTGGGCTGCACACTGTTGTCCTGTGTTTGTGTATTCCCAGGACAGGCCCTCGGTGATGTCTTGTCCTCTGTGACAGTACTTGTTTCTCTGCTGTGACCCCCGAAGACTGTGCTTGGAGCCAGAGCTGGTGATAGTGAGGATCAGGTCAGTGTGTGGATTGCTTTGTCTTTGTGAGAGTAGCCTGGTTCCCAGGTGGGTACCCCTGAGCACGATGAGGGCTGAGAAGATGGACAGAACTGCCAGGACTGGTGATAGTTTAGATTTTGGTCATTTCAGGATTGGTGCCTCTCAGAAAAAGCACAGGGAAAACAAATTCATGTCAGGGCTTTCATGGGCTGGGCCTACACCTCCTTGACTCCAGAGGACCACCTGCCCCATGTCTACCTGTTCTGTTTTCCAACACAGCTGACACTGGTTCTCAAAGCCAGTGCCGTAGTGCAGAAACAGCCACCACCTCTGCTAGTTGTGGGGCACGGCCTTTGAGGGAGAGTGGGCTGTGTGGCGGACAGTGCAGCCCATGGATGGATGGTGTGGACAGTGTGTGTGTAGGGTGGGTGAGGTCGTGGGTATGGGATGCTGCCTCTGCAAATGGAAGGTAGGACCCATAGGGTCCGGCTTGGGAGAGCCTCTCTTTAGGTTGCCCATGGAGACATGGTGGCACAGTGTTCAAAAGTGGATTCACTGACTGTCCTGGCCTAAGTGCCCGTGTGGTCATCACCCTGAGGGTGGGAGCCTTTGGAGCTGGGGGTAGGTTTGTGTCTTGTCCACGGGGGGCTAGTGGATGTGGTTTCCCTATGGGTGAGATCTGATTGGTTTTCAGGTGACTTTATTCTTCTGTATTATGATCTCCTAGAACAGCGTATGCCTGTCTGGTGTAACCCTGGGGTCCCTATGTGTGGCCCTGATTTTTTTCCTGGTACCACTGTGATGATTGATGGCTGCTGGGTATGTGTCCACCACCCTACTATGTGACCCTGAATTATCCTACCCTGTTCAGAATCTGGGATATGGGCTCAGCAGTGTCCTTTGAGGACACTGAGGTATGGCCTCAGGAGCTGGTGTCTGATGCTTACTATGATCCTGTAATAGTTACAGCCATAACTGTCACACTAATTGACACAGACCCTGCTCAAATCTCACCCTACAACACAACCACCAAGACTGCTGTTGGACTGGAAGGCTCCTGGGGAGCAGGACTGGCCCAGAGTAGTGCCCTATAGGGCACTGAGGACCACTTGAGTGAAGGGCTGGGGGACACTGGTGAGGGGGAGGGATGCTCTGGACAGCTTCTTCCCACAGGGGAGTTTAGACTTTCCAGGCAGAGTCCTGGGCTCCAGCTTGGGTTATGCTTGCCCCATGTGAAACTTAGGACACAGGCCTGTCCTATCTGGTTGAGAACTGCACCAACTGTGTAAGAATCAAAAGGGCCTTTGACTTCTTGGGCTGCCTACACAGGAAAACTGAGCTGGGAGAGTTTCAGAATCATTTCTGTGCACATTTATCTAGCACTCTGGATCTCCATGGTGCCCCTTGTTTATTGAGGGACATGAGAGAAGACACAGCCTCCATGCCACTGGTTCTCATTGATACTGCCCCTGAACTAGAGTCTGAGATCTTTCTTTCTCCTCTATATCCATCTGAATCAGCCACTTCCATAAGAACCTCTTTTCCCATGTCGCACAGCAGCTGAGCCCACACAGAAATTGTGTCTGTGTCTGCCCAGCCTGGTCCCCATAGGTGCTGTGGTGTACCATGCTCAGTGCTCCCCTAGGCACAAGGCCAGGCCATGTACCTGTCCAGGGCTCACCTGTTGTTTCTAAGGTGCCATGTTGCAGAACCTACTGAGAGTGAGTCTCCCCTTTGGGCCTGGGTGCTCTGATATGCTGATCATCCTTCTCTTGGCTCTCTCTGTAGTTTTCCCGCCATGGAATGTGCTTCTTCATGGGAAGGTTTGGTTCTGCGTGTTCTGCTTTCCTGTTAAAGAAAATCTGTAGGAAGTGTTTTTAGGACTTGCTCTTTTAACTTGTTTAATGTAACACCGGAGCAAATTCACCTGTGTCATCCTAGATGATGTGCTATGTCCTGGGGACACTTATTGGGCTGGGTGCTCAGGCCCACATAGCTGAGTGGGGCTTGAGTCTACTCTTTGTGCCTAGTCCTGTGCTGGATTCCCTGCAGAATCTGATCCCTCTGTCTGGTTGCTTCTGTTCTCCTCATGGTTAACTTCTCTTCCAAATCTGTCTTCTAAATGGGTCATACTGATTCTTTCTTCATCCTTCCACATGTATGTCAGTTACAGACATAAAGTCTGTAGGAGTTCAGGTATGCACTCTCTGATGGACACTGTTGGTGGCTGGGTCCCTCAGATCAAACACCAACATGTGGTCTATGTACCAGAGGGAGAGCAGGGATACTTCCACCCTCTCCTTTAAATCACCCATGGTGCTTATTAGCTTGCTGAGGTAACTTCTCCTTTTCTGGGATCTCATGAGGTGTTTTTCTTGGATGCCTGCATAGAGCCCCGCTGGTGATCTCAGGAGAGTTGGTGGATTTACATTTGTGAGCACAGTGCTGGTCCCAAGTTTGCCTGCCAGTAGCTATACGTGGCTGAGGGTGCTTTGACTCAGGGTGGAGCTTTGGAGAGAGGCTGTGTTTCTGTGGTTATTGTAGCAGACATCACCAATGCAGTACTCACATGAGGACACATGGGACCAAAATTCTTTCACTGCCTATGTCTTTGCGCCACTCTGGCTTGCTTGTGATCAGTTCTAAGCTGGAAAGTCTGAGCTTCTGGGTGAGTTCCAGCCTATTATGAGCCAGGACTCTCCAGTGTCCTCTTCTCTTCCTAGGTGATCCCAAGCTCACTACTGGGTCTGGGAGGGGATTGGTGGGAATCTCTGCCTCCTGTATCTGTGGTCTTCACTTCCAAATCCCTATAGAGTAGAGGATTTCTGACCAGGTCTGAAGGCTTGGGTCTCTCTACGTGACCTTTTGCTGTCTGTCTCCCTGACTTTCATGTGGCCATGAAGTCCTCCACCCTCCACTGCCTGGCACTGGTGATCAGACGTGACTGGTGTTCTCTGTCTGGGGTGATGCCTTCAAGAGTCAGCCTCTCTTGTCTCCTTGAGGTTCAACCCCCCTGAAGGATCATTCTGGTCAGAGGCAGTAGATCCTGCCAGGAACATGAGGGCATCCAGGTCTGTCTCATCAAAGAATAGGAACACCCAAATGTACCCATGTGGCTGAGGGCACACAGGTGCCCACGGTATACATGGAAACTCAGACGTGGTCCTCCAGGGATACTGCAGGAACAGTTTAGGGTTTGACTTTACCATTGTGGTAGTTACCACCATACACACTGATTTGGAGCTATGTGGAATCTACCTAGGCCCCTCAGTCCTTTTCTTGTAGGTAGCTTCCTGCAGGTGGTGCTGGTGCCTGGACTCTGGGCAGTTTTTGAATGAATTTTATGTATAGTCTGTAGCACTGTGTGTACTATAACTTCTACCATCGTAATAGTAATATACACTGTGTCTCAGGCCCACACAAATATTCCTGTCTCTTGCTGGAGCACATCCAGGCCCCTTCCTCTCAGGTCCCTGGGGTGTGCCTGTAACAGGGCTGGGGTGGTGATTGGTGATTTCTGGCAATGATGTGGACCAGGCGGTACAAAGGCTACCTGCTGTCCCAGGATCCCAAGCTGCCCTTCTCCTGTGAGAGGTGGTCATCAGATTCCAAAAGCCTTCTCCTTCTCATGGGGCTGGATGGTGTAGGTGGATTCTAGTTGACTGGATATCACTGTAGTTTACCACAAATTGCCCAATGCACAGTGACACAAAAATGAGCTGAAAACTTCTGCCCTGTGTACCCTCCATGTTGCTGTGTTCAGAGTCCCCTTGGATGTGAAAGAGCAAATATGATCTCCTGGGTTGATCACCAGGAGCCCTAAGCAACCCTGCTGGACCTGATCCCTCTTTCTTCCCCAGGTGATCTTATTTGCTCTCTACACCATCAAGGCCTGAGGCAGCTGGCATGAGAAATCTGCTCACATATTTCTCCATCCTTCGTAGGCTGTGGGGCCAAGCAGGGCTTCCTAGGACAGGGAAGAACAATGCTTTGCAATATGGGGAGGTCAGGCAGGGTCCTTACTTGGGTTCATAGCCTGTCTGCTCAAGTCTACTGCTCTGGACATTGGACCAAGGTGGCTGCATCAGCCCTCAGCTGGGATTGGATCTGATACTAGAGCTGAGGCCAGGACTGAGGGGACAGGCCAGCACCTTGTGGCCAGGGGGTTTTGAGCACACTGTACATCACTGTGGTAGCTGCTACTCCATATACACAGTGACAGAAGCCCTGACAATAAGGTTTGTCCCCAGGGCCCAGGGTTGCCATCCTATGTCCCCTGGGACCATCAGAATAATGTGCTACAGACGCTGACCATGAGTAGAACTGAACGGAGGTTGTCTTGGGCCTTACTGGAGTCCAAACCTATTTGAAGTGGCCTCAGCAGAGGATGGGTTCACCTGAGGTTGACAGCTATATGCTGCATCTGTGGTGATGTCCACAGACCTGACTTATACATGGTGCCCACTCTGCTCCCTAGCTTCCTGAGCCTCAGTCTTCCCATGGTGCGAGTTATGCTTATGTTTGGCAGGGGCAGATATTTACCCACCTGTGTGACCCATTTGGGCCTTTGTGCTTATTCTGCCTGTCAGGTGCTGTTCAGGCTCCTTCCTAGGTTTCCCTAAGTCAAGGCCTATCAATACTGTGGCTCTGGGCTTTGACCTGTTCTAGCACCAGCACCGCCCTGGAAACCATGCACACAAGGTCACCTGTGTTCCTGGGATGAGCAAAAAGGTAATCTTGGATGGCAATTGAGCAGTCTTAGTGTGGTTTCAGTGATCAGCTCAATTTAGTCAGAAGGCTGATGTTAGCTGGGCCTGGGCCCAGAGGTGAGGCTTCATGGAGGCTCCCTGGCAACACAGGGGGGCAGGGTGGCCACCTGAGGATGGAGAAGTATCTAGACATTCAACACCAGAGTGCAATGCTCAGTGGGACAGAGTCTGTCTTCTCTGGATTGCTACTCAGGGCTCAGGGGTCTGGAATTGGATTCAATGTGGACAGCAACCTTTTTTTGTTCATGGACCCTGACACTTGGGAAGTCTGGATGTCATGCGCTATGCTGAGATCAGAGAGCACAGGGTCCTGAAGGCATAGAAGCTTGTCCATGTACTGGGAAGTTCAAGGCCACTGTCCGGGAGCAGACACAACCTGGTCAGGGAATTAGTTTGTTCCAATTAGAAGGAAGCCTGACAGAGCCCAGCCCATCATTTTCAGCCTCAAATGCAGGAACTCGGGCTCCATACTCAGGAGTGTCTCTGATGTTGCACAGCTGGCCCCTGTACCTGATATGGCCCACATGGCTGTGTCTCCTGGAATAAAACCCTTCATCATCTTCATAGAACCACTACAGCCTGATGTGTCCTGGGAATAACCAAGAGTAAATAAGAGTGGTATCAACCAAGAGTGGTACTCAAGGGCTGGAGATTTAGCTCAGTGGTTCCGGCGCCTGCCATGCAAACTCAAAATCCTGAGTTCGATCCCAGTAACCACATAACAATGCTGGGCGTGGTGACTCACACCCACCAGCAATCAATACCACATACCACAGTGCTGGGTGTGGTGGCTCACACCTGTAATCCCAACACTCCGGAGGCAGAGGCAGGAGGATTGCTGAGTTTGAGGCTTGCCTGGGCTACATAGTGAGCTCAGGGCCAGCCTGAACTACAAAGCAA
>PVIC010007062.1:0-52133 GCA_004025085.1 Thryonomys swinderianus | reverse complement strand
GGAAGGAATAAATATGATACAGAAAGAAAATAAAAGAGCATGTATAAGGGGGGAGGAGGGGGGAGTGGGTAGGGATATGGGTAAAAATGAGAATTAACTTGTGGCATATACTGGTACAAATTTCCCAATGTTATATGTGATTTTGAGATGTATATAAATTGTACCAATAAAGAATTCAATTAAAAAAAAAAAAAGAATTGTTCCCCAAGAGGAACTGTTAGTTTACTAACAAAAAAGAATTTTTACTAACAATTATTAATAGAGATTGTATTCTTATAACAATAACTGAATTGAATTTCACTTAGGGGAAATTTATTGGAGAGTCACTATTACTAACACTACTGGATTTAAGTAAGAGTAGTTTAAAATAGTTTATTCCCCATTAAAAACACTTTTATTCCTAAATTATTTTCTTTCACACAAGACTAAAATTTCAAAGTAAAAAATCTCCAAAACTTTCTCATCAACCATAAATAATATTCCTGCCACTACATTTCATGTAAGGTATTGAATTCCACCATGAGAAATATATAGCCCAGAAATTAACACAAGCATAATAAACTTCAATAACTAAATTTTTCTTCATATTTTCAATAACTTAGAAAAGATTTATATTGAGTGCTACCTCTGTTTATTCACTTTTTTGAAGATTGTGTAAATCAATGGCATAAATACCTAAAGACTTATTTATGAAAGCAAATTTCTTGAAGGAACTGGCATAGGGGAAAACTTCATGAATAAAATGTTAGCCCCACAGAACTAGCAGAATCAACACCTGATTTCATCTTACTAAAAAGCTTCTGCATGGCAAGAGTAACCACCACCAAAGTGAAAAAACAAACTTCAATATGGGAAACAGTTTTACCAGCTGTTTCTCAAACAAAAGACTATTTTCTACAGTATATAAAGAACTTAAAAAATCAGCACCTCCCTGATTTAAAGACTCAATTCAAAATGGGCATTTGAAATGAACAGATATTTTTCAGATGAAGAAGGAAAAGCATCTAAGAAACATATGAAGAAATGTTCAATATCACTCATCGTTCAAAAAACTGAAGTGAAAATAATACTGAGATTTCATCTCACTGCACAAAGAATGGCTGCTATCATGAAATCAACCAACATCAACTGCCGGCGAGGCTGTTGGGAGAAAGGAGCCTTCTCCACAGTTGGTGGGAATGTAGACTGGTGCAACCACTGTGGAGATCAGTGCAGAGAGACCTCAAAAACTAAGATTAGAGGTCCCGTTTGACCCATCTATTCCCCTGCTAGGTATATACATGAAAGAATTAAAAGAAGCATACCACAGCAACATATGTACACCCATGTTTATAGCAGCTCAATTGTGATAGCTAAATTTTGGAACCAGTCCAAGTGTCCATCAACAGAAGACTGGCTAAAGAAAATGTGGTTTTCTATAAAATGAGTGTTAGCCACAAAGAGTGATAAAGCTGATTAATTTATACTCAAATGGACTTATATTGAGGACATACTCATAAATGAAATAAATAGGACAACAGTGTGCAAATACTGTATCTTTTCTCTAGTATGAAAAGCTTAATGTGTAAATGAATACCAGCATGTATGATAGGTAATGTGAATAGGAAGAAAACAGGTAAAAGGGAAAGGGTTGGTAGATGAAAATAAAAAAGGGAATGAAAAAATATGAGAGTGAAAATAAAACACAGCATATGTGTATAGGGTGGGGTTGTAGGGAGGGCAGGGGAAGCGGAAAAATGAGAAGTCAGATGTGTCATGTACAACTACAAATCTCAATGTTGCAAGTGGTCATAATGCATGTATACAATGTACCAATAAAATCAATTTTTAAAAAAACACTAAGATTTAAAGAAAGTAACCATAACAATGACTAGTCATTACTTCAGGTGACATCCCCTAATAGTCACATTTAGAAAATATATCCTTCTCTAATTTAAAGCCAAGCTAACACTTGCACATGCCTGCAGAACATTCAGGGTTATTCTTCTGAACAGAACCAGATAGAGCTTCACGCAGAGCTCTTCCCAGCTGATATGATTTTCACTGAAATTAAATCCTGTCTGAATCTGAAACTAAAATACTTAAAATTAAAACGTGTGCTTTTTAAAACTTCTCTCACACATGTAGTGTTCATTCTGCTTTTTTACAAAAACTTACCTGAAAACATAATGTGAGAAACATTTTCTCCATGTTTCATTTCCAAAGCTCTTAGAATAAAATGGAAGCACAGCAAAGTCCACATTTTTTTTTAATCCTCCCCTGTGATTTATTATATGGGACACTCCCTAGAGAGCTGTACATGGTGCACTGCACACACTGCCACTAATGCACATGAGAACACTTCTGCAGCCCCAATATCGAGATTACCAAGAAGGGCTCAAGTCTTAGACAGTCTGCTAAGTGCAAATTCTACAGGATGGTCTTTCTGCTACAGAGTGGAAACTTCTCTCGTGGAGCAATGTGGAAAACAACTGAATTTCCTTTAACTTTGTGAATTACCTTGTCTAGAAACAACTTTTATCAACAAAATGTGTCCAATAATCTCATTGCACTTTAGTATGCTGCTTTGTACAGACAGAGAGATGAGGAAGAGGTAGATGAGACCCACAAAGGTATTGGAAAGAAAACTAACTGCCTGATATAGAGAGCTCAGGGACCACTGGGTTTGTATGAAAATGACAAATGTCCAGATTAACCACTGTGATAGCATTTCTATTAGTCTCCTTTATGAAAGCTACAGCATAGTGTTTACCCTGCTGGTTAGCTCTAGCAAGAGTGACTGATCTCATGAATGTCAGCACTTGCCCTCCAGGTTTACTCGGCTTTCGGTACAGATACCTTTTTCGTCCAGCTCTTCAAAGCAAAGAAAAGAAGAAAAAGAAAAAAGGCATCTAGTGGGAGATTACAGCCTCCTCTTAGGAATCCCTCCTGAGATGCACTGAGTGTAAGAAAGCTTCCAGAAGGGGCTCTGCGAGCCACAGTCTTTCTGAATGGAACTGGAACTCTGTGTAACGGGAAGGGTCCTCAACACAAGTGAGAAAAGAAATCCATATTTGCATCTCTGTCAAGCAGTTAATTGATCCTCACCTCTGATTTTTACTGGCAAAGGGTAAATTTCATTCTCTCCTAAGAACTTTCTCATTTGCCCAGCTGAATAATGGCAGGATAAAATGTTTGCCTAAATACATGTAGGTCGTTTTAATTATGTTATTTCACATTGTGTGACATGGTACATTTTGACACCAGCACATGAGATTGCATTTGTAGTGTTCCAAGAAAGCTCCTATCTACAGAAATCTCTAGATTTTGAGCTCAGCTGTTATCCTCAATTACAATCAAAGGAAACATGTTCAGACCATTCATCATCATTCTAAGTCTACTCTAAGCTCATTTAGGAAGCAAGTCATTTTATTAGTGAAGGTTTGTCAGTATAATAAGAGAAGAATAGTTATCTTTAGAGAAATGTGTATAAATAAGACAAATGCAATCAACTATTAAACTGAAGACAGAATGTTTATCTAACTGATTGGATCATTAAATCCTTTTTCTATGTTACTGCCAAGTCTGTGTTCAATTTCTGCTCTATTCCACGTAGAGGAGAAATGTAGTCCAAAGCTGCACAAGTTTCATAGTAAGCATACCAAACACCTCCTGGTGATTCGGCTTCTTCTCCTTACCCTATCTGTGAGTCTCCCACCCTCCACTTAGATACTACTTTTAATTTCTATAAGACAAGAGTTGTGAGTATGTCATCATCCTATTAAAAATTTTATGGATTTCATTTCACAGCAGCTCATTCACTCCTCAGCATCCTACCTGCTGAACAGCTCTACCACACGATCCTCCCCCTCACAATGTCCCAAATCTTCTGGCCACTTCTACTCACCCCACACAAATTTATAAAGAAGATAACATCTTCCTTTTCACCACTGTCTGTATCTAAAATGACAGACTGTCTGTATCTAAAATGCCAGTTTACTACCCACTCTGAAAACTGTTACCACATCTCTTCCTGGTGACCCTGTGGAAAGTATTTCTCCCAAATAGAAGGTGAGCATTGTCTATACAATAAGAATTATAGAGCTGGGGATTTAGCTTAACTGGTACCACGCTAACCTTGGATACACAAGGGTCCGAGTTCGATTCCTGGCACCACAATAAATGAATGAATGAATGAATGAATGAATAAAAATTTTAAAAATAATTGTAGAAAAATTTAATGTTTATTGATTAAAACCATGAAAGCAACTATTAAACCAATACCTGATATTATTTACTTGGATCTACCATCCTGAGTAGTATGGATACTATTGGTTCGCTCGTATCATAAGGCAATATCATCTTCGTGATCATCTATGGTATAAGTCCTAGTATGTTTTTATAATTACACCAACATAAACTGTAGTAAACTCACACAAGAGCTTTACTGTACTATTTCATTGTAAGTAAATTAGGTTAAAGTACTGCAATGTAGTTTTCTGGCTATATTTTTCACTTACGTGTGAGAGCATCATATGGTTTTACCAGAGTAGCATAGTTTTAACCTATCATAAGACATTAAGAATTCCTGTACATTTATTTTGTGATATATCTATTTCTTTACAAATATAAATTTGACTTCCTTGAACATGAAAACTGACAAGTTGATGGAAAAAACATGTTCTCCTGAAATTGTACAGCTATTTCAGTTTGCTTCCATCTAAAAGCATGGAGTTCATTCTGTTAATAAATGACAAAAACAAGAAGGTAACAGTAATTATTTTCTTTGTAAATAATGACATCTTTTTTAAAATCATTTTAAACCACAACTTATAAATTACTCAAATTACTTTAGATTTATAACTAGAGATAAGGCAGAAAATTTTTCTCTGTCCCTCTCACCTACCTACAAAACAAGCATCATTTATTATAACTTTAAGAGTATTTAAACATGTAGCATGTTTGGAGGTATTTTGTAAAATTGGTTTACAAATCAAAGATACTGGTTAAAACAAGGCAAATATTTGAAATGCTTACACAATGATAAACAAGAGATTTAAGTTCTAGGAAAGACAATCAATATTAAACAATTAAACATGGATTTTTAAAGACATTTTACAATCTCCCTGTTTCAACCAATAACTAAAATAAGTGACAGTGAAAAGAAGCAAACAAAATTACAGTTCTATTTGCTATTTGATTTCATTAGTGCATCTGCATGGATTTTGCACATCAGACTTCCTTCTGCCATTTGTTAAGTGGTCATATTTTAGTTATTATAAGCACTCCAGGATTCCAGTTGGCTCAAACTCTTTTAGTTTCATTCACCCTAGAATGCTTCTCCTTCCTGTAACTATCTCTTTGAAGATTTTATAGATATGAGCTTAAAATATTGGGGTGTATCATTTGCTTAAATGACAAACTCTAAAATCGTTAGAAGGATGTATTATTGTCAGATCATTATATGTAAATTACCTTCCAAAGGTATACAAATATAAACAAGTGAGTTTTAGTGAAAAATCAAATCCTTTTTAAATTGGTTTTGAATTATCACTGCACATTGGGTGAAACCCTAGCTGAGATTCCAAGCCTATGCTTGAACCTAAATACCAAAAAGTTTCAACATTTACTAAACACTTAAGAGAAGACAAAATTTCCCTTTTGATTACATTGCTGTTTTCAAAAGAAGTAATCTACTTTTAGGGTAGTATACTAAAGTAGTTTATTAACATAGCAAATGTAAATAAAAGTAATAAGCAAGTAAACAAAGAGTAGTGATAGTTGATTAAGTCAAAGCAGGAAAAATTCTTAAAGACATCTATTCAAGTTTGAACAAAATAGGCACAAGCTATTTGAAAATGTGATTAAGCTTTAGATATGCATTTGAGAGAAAAGGGATTTCATTTCAGTATAAGCTTGAAATATACCTTTCACTCTTTTAAAAAGTAGGTAAAAGTCGAATTACATAATAATTTGCAAAAAAACTAGTAAAAATATTACCCCCAATAATTTTCATAGTTCAGGATGGTCAGAAAGAATTTTTCGAGGCATAGCAATTTAAGTGGTAAAACTGACTGACTTAGTACAAATAAACACTTCCTGCAGTTCAATTTACCAGTTTTACCATTCATGTGAATTATCTAGTTCTTAACTGCATACTGAAGACATTCTAGTTATCTTCTAGCAAAGAGTTCTTCATAGTTTATTTTATAATTGATGAAAATAGACTCTGATTAACACTTCCTCAACTTTTTATATTATACTACAGTGAGCAAATTTTTTAGAACTCTTTTTCTGCCAGCACCAGGAATAGAACTCAGGACCTTGAACTTGCCAAGTAGATGCAGTGCTATTGAGCTAAATCCCAGGCACAGTAAATGGTTTCCAATGAATGGATAGAATGAAGGAAAGAAAGGTGGAGTCAGATGACAAAATAAATGGGATCAGTTCACGTAAACTTTGGTCAATTCATCTAAAACTTGGAATATTAATTCAAGGGAGAGAGAGAGAGGAAGAGGAGAGCCCATTCAACCCATTAGAAACCTAACAAATAGAAAGAGTAGGCACCCAGGTTCACATCATGGCATTTAATTCTTTATAAATATGAAAACAATTAAATTTGGTTAATAGTTCAGAAGTCATTTTGCTGAGACAGTGGTCTATGGAGGTGAGAGCCAGGAAGGACAGGGGTCTGCTCCACTTTTTTACAATAAAAATAGGGCATAAGGGAAAGAATAAATGGGGCTTCTTCAAGAAACCTTGTCTTTCAGAACTATCTTATAGTAATTATCATATTTATCATCAGTTTTTTCTGTGCACTTGTCTGTATCCATCATTAGAAAATAATAAAACTTTTCTTCCATATCCTGCCTCCATTATCAATGGCACATACATTTCCTTTCCTTGATTTCAGGATGAAAATGTTTTCTTCAGTGAGACACAATAGCCAACATGCACAGTTTAAAGGGAGAGAGTTTAACTTATTCCCGGGCAGAGACACTGTGAACAACTTAGTTCATGGAGACGGGGAAGCGGAGCTCAGGGACAGTGCCGGAGAGAGGGTGAGGGACGCCGACCCCAAGGCCACACCTTGGTGTCTTACCCAGACACTCTAGAAGCACACTCCACCTGTCTCCTGGGTGATCCCAAAGCCATTCCAGTTAAAACTCCACCCTAACTGCTACACTGGATGGACAAATTTACAGTTTGACTGTGGTGTACCGCACTAAAGTCCACAAGACCGGAAGCTTGGTCCCCAGTTCCTCGCAGTAGGAGAGTGCTGGAGCCCCTTCCGATGTCCTTAGGTAACCTTCTTGGCCCCTCCAACTCTTTCTGCCTCCTGCGTCACGTGTACTCCCTCAGTTCTCTCACACACTCCTGCCATCGCTGCCACCACAAGGCCTCACGCCCAGGGTCAGTCCTCAGCTCAGACCTCAGCTGTGTGCCTTGGCTTTGCCCCAGAACCACCTTCCGAGCTCTGAGCTGCACATCAGTCACCTACCTCATCACAGTAACAACCAGCTGACTGCTACAGTCACCTTCTGTTCACCCTCCTGATTCCTGCAGGGGGAGCCACCCTGACTGGACCCCACGACGGGGTCTCCTTCACTTTCACTTAAGTGCATGGAAAGGTCTCTGCCCACCCTCTTAGGACACAGCCACCTTGGCTTGTAAACAAGCTCTTAAGCTCAGATTTTGAAAAGTTTTTAAATTTTCAACCAATAACTATATATCCCAATCCCACGTCTATACAATAGTGATTTCTATATTATACATTAAAACTATGCAGTCATAAATTTCTTTTGTGTTTTATACATACTACATACTTATTAATC
The DNA here is from genome assembly GCA_004025085.1 of Thryonomys swinderianus. Lineage (NCBI taxonomy): Eukaryota > Metazoa > Chordata > Mammalia > Rodentia > Thryonomyidae > Thryonomys > Thryonomys swinderianus. Next base: position 44,319 of record PVIC010007062.1, on the reverse strand, counting down.
ATATTATTTTTAAATGGCTACATTTTATTTTAATAAGATACAATGATTATCCTAAACCAGATGATTTCACAAATATTATCTAAATGATTACAGAGATGCAGTGAAATTTGTCATAGATCTATGTGAATACATTATTTCTTTGCTATAATTATGCTCATGGTTTTATTTTTTGAACAAAATTTTCAGCTAAACTTTGCTTCTAAAGGTTTTAATCTCTCCAGTCCATTTTAATTTTAAAATGCTAATAACAGTTCAAATTTTTTTAACTATAAAATGAATTACATGTAATTTGTTCATAAATTTTCTATTATCTTAATATCTCAAAATAAGATGTGATATAACATTAATCTCGAACTGTAGAAGTAGAGAACAATGAAAAATGGCCATATCTCATCCAGTCAAGCTTTAACCTTTGTTAAAACAGCAAACTGAAATTCAGCTTTTAAATATAAGACACATAACCAAAACTCATTTGGTTTTCCGCCTGTGAAATCCAGGTAACATTCATTGGGACAAATACTGGAATATTATCCTCTTTATTTTTAAAATTAAAAATTCTTCCACTGGATTTAGATCTTTTAAAAACCAAAAGAAACATGTCACAGGGTTGGGGTTTTACTCAGTGGTGTCAACCCTTGCCTGGCAAAGTGCAAGGTGCTGAATTCAATTTGTAATTAAAAAAAAACAGAAATATGTCGCTGAGAATGTATTATGTCACTTAAAACATACAGTATATAATTACATATCAATATTGTTGGTTATTTGCCTAAGGTCTAATTTTATTATCAAAACTTTTGGTCCTTGCCTATTGGCTCTGACATGCTAAAGCTTTAGAAGTAAGTACAACTGAGTCTCAAATTAACGTCTGTGTCCGTGCTGTGCAGGAGATACAGAATTGGCAGTTAAACTCCAGTATGTCAGCTGGCTCAGTTTGGGAGCCGCCCAGAAGGTGGGTGGAGCAGAGGCCTGGATATATCTACCAGGGTCCTCCAGGCATGACCACAGCTACTACAAATGGTCCCCTTCCCTTTCCTCTTCTCTGCTATTTCCCTGCTCACTACTCTGGTTAGCCACACCCTTCCCTATGGCATTTCTATTTTGGAGCCTGTCAACCATGTACTGCTCCTGAGACCATGACCTAAAGGGAACCTCTTCTCCTTTGCACTGTACTTTTAGGTATTGTCTTACAGCAGTGAAAACGCTGACTAAGACAGTATTATTAGGATACCGGGCGTTTACACATACACTGTTTCATATGTGGCAGGCATTGTCTCAGACACATTACTTTCAAAGCTCTGTTAAAGTGTTTTAAAATACATCCAATTTAGTCTTGCCATACGTTTTGTAACTATTGGCCTTCACTCACAGTTAAAGAAACTGAGGCACAGAGAGATTATCGGTCAAGAACACACAACTAGTAAATAACTAGTTACAGATCCAATGAAGACAGCCTGACTCAATAGCATATGAGCCTAGATACTGCCTGGCTCAGTTTCCCATTATGAAAAATTGCAGACAGCTAGGACAGGAAAACTGCAGTCTCTATATGACCATAAACACCAAGCCACATATATTTTATTATGAGTCATAAAACCCACATAACACTTTATCTCTTCCTCTCTTTAACCACTCATTTCACTCTTTCTAGTATAAATACTTTGACATATATCCTATCACATAAGTTTACATCAAGACCCTAAATTCCTTGACATAAAAATTATGTCTGATTCTTTGTATCTTCCAAACAGTTTAGTAAAGCCCTACACATTCTTGAAACATTCTCAGTGTGTTTAAATGATACAACATAAATCTGTCTCCTCTATTAAGACATTCATGAAAAAAGTGTAGTTAACAAAATGAAATACTGGATTGGACTTTGACTCTCCACATAATAAAAATTTCTTCATATATCACTCTGTCCGCTCATCTCAACAAGCAAGACTAGATATGTAACTTCCTGCTGAGTTTCAAATCAATTCATCACAACTAAGCAAAATTAAATATACGGTTCCAACCTGTAGTGATTTTAAACATTTTTATAATTTTAACAACTTCCAACCTATTTTACTTAAAACTCAGTGTGATTTACTTACTCATATCCAATATTTTTAATTTGACGGATTAAAAAAAGTTGTAGAAGTCAAAGAAGTTATATAAAATTATATTTTTAGAATTTTAGTATGAAAAAATTAAAAATGGCTGAGATTAAAAACAGAGGATAAAAACACAGACCCGGAGGATAAAGGTGAAAAAACCAAGCATATTAACATTACAGTGAATTTCTCCCAAAGTTAGAGTTATCTCATGGAAAACTAGGAAGTAACAATGAGGAAACAGTAGAGATTACAGATAAAAAAGAATTGGAATTTATCCTCACATAAGTGACAGTGGAAGGCATAGAGAAGGGTTTAATGATGAAATGGATCAGAGAAAAAGTGGAGAAGGTTGGGTACAAGATCCCAAGTACTGTGTTTATCTGGCAATGAATTGGTGAGATGCAGAAGAAACCTGTAAAGCATTGATCAGAACATCACAAGAAGTCGTTGTGGAGAAGCACGTGAACATCAATTTCAGTCAATAGAGGACAATCAACACTTTCAGATCCTGTCAGAAGTTCCAGTGGAATAACAGAGTGGCCTTCAATTTTAATGACTAAATTATTGCTAGTAGCCAATGAATGTCTTTTTTAACTTTAAAAGCTAAAACATGCTAGTAAGGAATGAAGACTGTGCAAAAGGGTGAGAAAGGCAAATATAGAGACATTATTCTTTTTTTTTTTTTTGCTTTTTGAGACAGGGTCTCACTTTGTAGTTCAGGCTGGCCCTGAGCTCACTATGGTGCCCAGGCAAGCCACCACGAACTCAGCAATCCTCCTGTCTCTGCCTCCCAAGTGCTGGGATTACAGGTGTGAGCCACCACGCCCAGCATTATATGTGGTAACCGGGGATCGAACTCAGGTCCTTACGCTTGCGAGGCAGGCGCCGGAACCACTGAGCTAACCTTCCGGCCCGAGACATTATTCTTTAAATAAATTTGGGGGAAAAAGGAAGGACAGCGACTGAGTACCCAACGTACATGACCCTAGGAGACTGTACCTAGCCACTGTAAGGTCAAACTAGCCAACTTTCCTTCAGAAATTGTTTTAAATAAAAGCATGGATATTTTTAGGTGGAAGTCATTCCAGTTTTCTGAATATTCCAATAATTACTTACAGTACATTTTGGTTGTGAAATACTTAGAGAGATATCTTGTATTTATACAACACTTCACATTTTTGGAACAGTCTTCCTGGTCTTCAAAATATTATGAACTACATGATAACCATATGACTCAAAGGAAGTTCACACTTCCTTTACAAATGTGGAGGAGATACTCTCCCTGAGAAATACTGGATTTAGCAGTTACTGGCTTCACACAGTAAGAGTCAATACTTGGAACTGCAATGCTAACACTCTCCACTACAATAGTCGAGTTCTGAGAAGTTGCTTTTGGTGTTTATGACCAATGTTTGACATTAAAGTCATTAATAACCTAAAGACATTTGAACAGTTGGGTTCCCTTTCACCTCTGCGGTTTCAGAGGCTATAAATTGTTTCAATTGTAAACATTGGCCACTTGTTTCATACTGCATTTTTTTTGCTCACAAAACCATTGAGTTGATGTAGAAACTTCTATTTTATAATTTTAAAGTCTCAACTCATTATTCAACTGCTTTTATGTTGTAATCCTGCAATCCTTCCCAACACTAATTCTCCTCATTAGAATGGCTTATGGTACAGTCAATAGTAAGTGTATGTTATACATCTTACAGAGATACATGTCTATCAAATGTGATTGTGCATATTTCAATCATTCCATATTTTATTTCAATGCAACCAGAAATACAAAAATTCTTTTTTGCTATCTAATCACAAAAAAATAACAGAATTGAAAAAATTCCTCACATAAGCTCTCTTCTAGAACTGATTTTGTTGTACATGGTGTTCCATAAGCTATCAGGTGAGCTATTAATAGGCGAGTGAAGGAGATAAGTTGATAAATAGGATAGATCTAAGGAAATGAGAGATAGAGATTAAAAATGAAACACTATATTCAAAACATAAAGAAGTTCAAATTGTCTTCATTTTTATCACTTTCTATGGGGAAATAATAATACTTATAATCATCTAGTGCCCATGAAACGGTAAAAAAATATTGCTCAGAAGTCTCTATTGATTGTGAAATTAACTCCACACAAACGAAACAAAACACTGCACATATACTGCACCAAAGACGAGGAAGCATAAAATGTATAATGTTGCAGTTATAGGTGCATAAAATCTTATTGGACCTGTGACAAATGAGTCTCAGCAGTTCTACTATTTTACAGACCACCTTCCTTGGAATGTTGACAAAAGACTCGATAACATATTAATCAGTGTGAACTACTGCTAGCGAAATCCAGGTCTGGCTGAGCCAGCTGCACCGCACGCCAGTCTCCTAGGTGCTGAGAGAGCCCTGGGCCCTCCGTAGACGAAGCTGAGACCAAAGCCAGCACCGAGCTAACGAGGGCACAGCATGGCCGGAGATTGCCCGGTCCTCCCAACACCGGGCCCCTCGTCTGACAACCACAGACCAGGCCCCAGTAGCCACCGCAAAGCCCTCCCGCCGCCCGTGCCGTGTAACGCCCTACGCTGCGCTCATTACGCGGAAGCGGCCCAGAAACTTCCCCAGAGCCTGGTGCGCGTGTGACTCTGCGCCTCGCCCTCCCCTGCGCAGCTCCGACCGCAACAACTGGCGCCCAAAAGTGGGGCCCTCGGGTAATCCTCCGCCTGGCCTCTCGGGTGAGTCCCCACCTTCGTGGGGAATTCGTACCCCTGCGGCTCAGCAGGTCCCTGACCTCCCTGCGGCTCAGCAGGCCGAGTCGTTTCCCTGCGGCTCAGGAGGCCGCTGTCCTCCCTGCGGCTCAGCAGGCCACTTCTTTAACGTGTGTCGAGCCCCCTTTCCCCTTGGTTCCACTGACCTCACTTCTCCAAGCATGGGAAACATCCTCTACTCCTCTGCGCAATCCCAAGACGGCTCTGGCTCCTCTTCTCGGCCAGCGGACGCACAGGCCCCGCCCCCTACGGATCCCCGGGCCCTCCTTCCGCTCCGCCCCTTAAACTGCCCGACCCAGGTCTTGTTTCCAACCCAGCCCCTAGAGTCATGGCAAAGGCCACATCCAGCACGCTGGCCTTCTCTACCGCAACTGAAGCCAGAACCGCAACACCTGCTCAGCCTGCGGAATGGTGGCTCCCTACAAAAGATATCAAGACCTGCAACACCACCCAATCCACCCATCGGCCAAATGAGGAGGCTCTCCCTTCAGGAATGGCCCAAAAAAGGTCAGTGCCACCCAGCGCCACGATGCCGCAATAAGACCACCTGGAGAGATATAAAGGACCTCTACGACCAAGCTTGTTCTTTGGCTCCTCTGAGGACCACCCCCCATACCGGGGCCAATGCTGGGGTCCTCCTGCGTGCTGCGCTCACCAACTCCCAGGCCGCGGTGGCGCACGTCTGAGCCCTAGTTCCCAGCCCCCCTCTTCTAGGCACGATCGACTGGAGCCCCTCCCTTTCTCACCCCTTTGGCAATGACTCCTTCATTTACCCTGCAGTCGTCGATGGCATCCACCCTGAGTCTCCCATTTATACATGGAATACTTCTGTCTCTCCTTTCCCTGTCTGCTTTTTTACCTCACCTCCGACTGACTGTTCCTCCACTCTACCGACGTAAACACTGACGCCATTTACCCATCTTCCTTGTTCTTGGGGCTAACGCTTCCTTCTCTGGAGTCTCTGGAATCGACTTGTGCGGTAACTTGTACTATGTGTCCTATGCCCCCAACTCAACAGTTCTGCCTTTCAGCGCCTGTGTGCCCACCCCTTACTGAAGACTGACCAGGTGGCAACCCCGTTTAACTTTGTGCTTCACCCACACAGGAAACATAGTTTGGGGGCCTCAGCCATCATCACCATCATTTTTTCTGTGGTCGCCACAGCCACCACTGCTTCAATCACCTTGCCCAACCAGACTGCCACTGCCGCCACTGTTAACCCACTCAAAATATTGCACACACCCTTGGACAAATTCGGGCACTCTTCCATGATACCCATGCTGCCATTGTCAACCTATAGTCTCAAGTGGACTTAGTCCTTCAATGTGGTTCTGGGGCTCTATTTGGGAGGGATTCACAATGGGCTAGTCCAGGTTAAGTTCATGGACTTGTGGGCTAATTTTAGGGTCACCCTATCTGACCAAACACATAAAAATGGCATATGGTTGGCAGAGACCATCAGGTCTAAACAGAGAAGAGGAGATGATAGCGAAATCCAGGTCTGCCTGATCCAACTGCACAATATGCCAGTCTCCTAGGTCCTGAGAGAGCCCTTGACCCACAGTAGACTAAACTGAGAACTAAGCAAGCATTGAGCTAAAGGGCACACAACAGCCGGAGACTGCCTGGTCCTCCCCAACAATGGGGCCCCTCCTCTGACAAGCGTAGACCAATCTCCAGTAGCCACCGCAAGCCCCTCCTACCACACGTGCTATATCACCCCTACACTGCGCTCATTAAACAGAAGCATTCCAGAAACCTCCCCAGAGTCTGATGTACGTTTGTGACCCTGTGTCTCACCTTACAACAAACCATAACAAGTGTAAATCTAAGAGTATAAAGTATGTGCCAATCATTTACTCTGAAATATATTTAATTAATGGGATAATTTTTCATTCAAAAATTATCTTCCCGGGGCCAGAGGGTTAGCTCAGTGGTTCCGGTGCCTGCCTCGTAAGCTCAAGGTCCTGAGTTTGATCTCCAGTAACCACATACAATGCTGGGCAAGGAGACTCATGCCCACCAACAATCAATATCGCATACCACAGTGCCGGGCATAGTGGCTCACACCTGTCATCCCAGCACTCGGGAGGCAGAGACAGGAGGATTGCTGAGTTCGAGGCTTGCCTGGGCTACATAGTGAGTTCAGAACTGGCCTGAACTACAAAGTGAGACCCTATCTCAAAAAAGAATAAAAAATATCTTCCCGGAATAAAGTTCTCCATATACAGAAATAATAATTGTGAACATATGAATACTTTTCCAGAAATAAATATTGTGTAAATTTTAAAAACCATCGCATTTGACACTAATTACAACCTAAGATACCTTGATGTTCATATTAAATTATAGAATGCTAATGTTTTATTATTTATGAGTCAGATATCCATATGTTCATTTCCTGGTTCTGAGGATTGAAATATTTTTTATGATTTTGGCTCTTATTTCTGCCTATCAGATTCTGCTCTAGTGTTACTGTCCACAAAGATGTCAAGAGCTAGTTAGCTTTCCATTTTATACTCGTGGCTAATTTGAAATGATGAGGCTGTGCTTGTTATTTTGTAAATGAATTATTCATTGCTGAAGACATTACCAACGAATTCAAAAATGGTATTAAACAAAGAAGGCTGATGGTCATGAAACTATCTTATTTAAAACACAAAGGAAAAATAATAGCAACTCTTGAAAATGAAAACTGTTGAATTCAAAATACATATAAATGTATATTGGTATAAATATCTTAAATTTCTCAATTATCATATATATGTCATGAGGCCTGACATTTCATTATTAATGATCGAAGGTCTTTTATATGACTATCAAGTAAACTGATAGTTTTATTACCAATTTACACCCAAACTTCAAAACTGAGTTTAGTGGGCCAGAGATTTAGCTCAGTGGTTCCAGCACCTGCCTGCAAGTGCAAGGTCCTGAGTTCGATCCCCCATAACCACATACAATGCTGGCTGTGGTGACTCACACCCACCAGCAATCAATATCACATACCACAGTGCCAGGCCTGGCAGCTGATGCTTGTAATCCCAGCACTCGGGAGGCAGAGACAGGAGGATTGCTGAGTTCAAGGCTTGTCTGGACTACATAGTGAGCTCAGGGCTAGCCTGAACTACAAAGTGAGACCCTTTCTCAAAACAAAAACAAAAACAAAACAAAACTGAATTTAGTTTTCTCATCTCTATTTCAGATTTAATAGACCTCAATATTTTAATTCAAGCATGACAATTGGTGTAGTGTCAACTTGACTGGCTCTGGCAAATGCAGGGGAATTGGTCAGTCACACTTCTGGATGTGTCTGGGTGGACCATGGAAGGCTGGCCCTGAGTTTGTACTTTGTCCCTTCTCTCTGGCACTGTTCCCTTGTTATGCCAGTCTACTCTGCAACAGTCTTTGGCCATGATGTCATAGTCTTACCACCAGCCCACCATTGACTGAGTCCCAGGAAACCATAAGTCAGGCTAAACTTCTCTTCTTGGAAGTTATAGGTGTCAGATATTGTGTCCAAGAGTCAAGACAACTGGTCAATACAGTATGTTGTCCCAAACCAGTTCTACTTAAAAAAAAAAAGTAATAGCTTGAAATTATTAAGTAGCATGAGGTTTTTGCTTTGGTTTGGTTTTCTTTCAATCTCAGCCATTTGATTTTTTAATTTTGAGACAGAGTCTTGCTCAAATATCCAGGCTGTCTCCACTTTGCAAACCTTCTTCCTCTGAGTGCTGAAACGGCCACCACACAACACCACACCTGGGGAATAGCAAGAGGATTTTAAACACTAATCCAAGTCACTTCAGGCCATGTTATATTATTTGAAGCCTGGATGATGATTGTGATGATGCTGCTGTTGATGACAGTCATAAATAAGCACAGCAGAAAAGCTCTGTATGTAAATTGTCATGTGAGACTTACGAAGTAGGTATTGTTATGTGTTCTCCCCAGAGAAAAAGTGATGCAGAGAAAATGTATATTCTACATATGATAACAACATAGTGTGACCCTAGTACTTGAACTAAGATCTACTTAAGCCAAACTTATTTTGACTTTGCTGAAGCATTTTTTGTTGAGTTTTACTTTAAACATTGTAGGTTGACTAATTACATTTGCCTGCACTACCTGTAAAATCTCATTAAAATTACAGTAAATGAAATAATTTTTTAGAAGCTAACACTTAAGGAGACAAGGAAGCAGAGACAATACACAGAAGAAGTAAATGTTTGGTACAGAAAAACCAGATGGAGACTAATATGACAGAACCTAACAGAAGACCGCAGTTTTGGAAAAATTCGGTAAGAAATGTCATCCTTGAAATCATGGGCACAGAAAAAGAGAATAAAAAGTTACTATCCTAAAAAAGGAAGTGGAGAGTTCACATGAAATGTGGATTCCCCGGCCCACTTATCTTCCAAGTTTTCAGGATGTCACCTGGGAAGGTTGCTACACAAATGCCACCCGATCTGATGTGCTGTGGCCCAGTGTGAAGCTGGAAGATTCCTCTCTGGAGTGAGAGACAGGCTGTGGGAACTCGGTCCCATCACACCTGGCACCCTGTCTGTCTCCCCATGAAGGTTTGCTCCACTCTACTGCTGTCTTTGTCAAATATGCTGCAGTTCATCTAAGTTCAACAATACAATGGTTGTTTTTTGCAATTACTTTGTAATCACTTCTTAAAAAGAGCATAAATATGCAATGATACTAGCATGCATAATTAATTGTCTCCATTAACCTTTACCAGTGCATTGATGTGAATTACTCTTCATTATTTGCTTTCAACCTAAGAACTTTCACTTATTTCTTCATTCATTTTAGTATTTTTGAAAAGGGAGCTGATGATAACGAATTCTGTGGGTTTTTTTTTTTTTTTTTTTTTGAGACGGGGTCTCACTTTGTAGTTCAGGCTGGCCCTGAGCTCATATGTAGCCCAGGGAAGCCTCAAACTCAGCAATCCTCCTGCCTCTGCCTCCCGAGTGCTGGGATGACAGGCGTGAGCCACCACACCCGGCACTGTGGTATATGCATTGATGGCTGGTGGGTGTGAGTCTCCACGTCCAGCATTGTATGTGGTTACCGGGGATCGAACTCAGGACCTTGCACTTGTGAGGCAGGCGCCGGAACCACTGAGCTAACCCTCCGGCCCCTCGAATTCTGTGTTTTTGCTTCTCTGGAAAAGTATTTCACTTTCATTTCTTGAAAGGTATTTTTGCTGAACATAAGATTCTTAGCAGGCAATCTTGTATTCTACTTTTGCTTGTTCTTTGTTTTGAACACTTTGAATGTATGGTGCCATCCCTTTTGGCTTCCAGAGCTTCAGAAGAAAAGTTAATTTTTAATTTTCTTAAGCTCCATGGATAGAATAACTTATTTTTCTTCATGGCTTTTCAGGTGTATTAGCTTTCAGCTTTTTGATTCTGATTTGTTGGAATGTGATTGCCTCTGTACCTATAAGAGAGAGAGCTGCCTTACAGAAGCAAGCCAGGCCACTGGGACATGTGCACTGTTTTCCACCAAATTTGAGGAACATAAGATGATAGGAGTCTCAAGAGTACTATTCTTTTTTTCTAATAATAAATGGAGCTCATTAGTACACTTTACAAATACATTATGATCACATCCTCATTGAGAATTTGTACCTGTACATGACGTATTTTGATTCTTGTTTTTTCCCATTACCTTGCCTTTCCTTCAACCTCTCCACACCCTCCTATATACACAAGCTTTGTTGCTGTTTTTTCCTTCTTGCCATCAAATTTTGTCTTTCTTTATTTTCCCCTGCCCTCACCCAGCCCCTCTTTGGCTTTGAGGTCTAGAATGTATGACAGCCAATGTGAAATACGAGGAAAACGCTCAAAGGGAAAGAGTACTACTCTTAAAAAGTGGTTTCAAAAATCCATCTTCAAATGTAAAGCTTGTCCTGAAACATGAACGAAGCGACATTAAAAACTGCAATTCAAACAGCAGCAGTCCCCTGAGCTTCCCGTCTGGTTGGTAGGGTTTGTCCCTTCCACAGGCGGAGGTACAGACAGTATGAGGCCAGATGGGTTAGTGTCCTTCACTATGTAGGACGTTATCATATCACAAACTTGGGGTCTTCACACAACACCCATTTATTAGCTCACAGTACCCTCTATCAGAAGACTGAACAGAGCTCGCTACAATTGTTTATTTTCTCAGCGTCCAAAAGATGGAAATCAGCAGTCCAGCTGGGGTGTGTCCCCATCTGCTGTTCGAGGACAGTCTGTCATCAAGATCCTCTTGACCACCCATGTCCATGGCAGGGCTTGCCTAGCGCACTGAAGCAAAAAGTTTGCTTTAAGCACCATACAAAATATACCACACAGTTAAGGGATATATGCAACAAAATTTCCTTTGACATATTTTTGTAACCTTACAAAAGAGAACAGCATTAACATGAAACTACTCAGGAATTTAACCTTATTTGTGTGAAACTAATGCATTGATGTTTGGTTCAATAGAAGTGGGGGCGATCCTCAAGTGCTTATCAGATTTTTAAATCTAACTTTACTTTTCCTCTGTTTCATATTCTAGCTTATCTCAGGCCACTGAAAAAAAAATCCTTTAGGGCTGGAGGGTTAGCTCAGTGGTTCCGGTGCCTGCCTCGCAAGCGCAAGGTCCTGAGTTCGATCCCCGGTAACCACATATAATGCTGGGTGTGGCGACACACCCACCAACAATCAACACCGCATACCACAATGCCGGACGTGGTGGCTCACGCCTGTCATCCCAGCACTCAGGAGGCAGGGACAGGAGGACTGCTGAGTTCGCGGTGGCTTGCCTGGGCACCATAGTGAGCTCAGGGCCAGCCTGAACTACAAAGCGAGACCCTGTCTCAAAAAAAAAAAAAAAAAAATCTGTTAGAAGAATCTTTTTGATTTATATCTTGTACTATGAGTAACTGCTTTGACAATAACAGTAATAATTTCCTATTTCCTTATTATTTGGTTATAAAATTTTGTTTTATTTTTCATAAAATAAAAACAAGCAAGAAAATTATACTTGTTCACAAATATACATACTACAATACATGAAGAAGACTTGATTGTGAGGTAAGGGATTTTTTTTTTTCCATCTGGGAAGACAGGCCTTATAAAAATCTTACTAAAGCCTTATAAAACTAAAGGGACATGGTCAGTTTTTCTTTTGAACTGAATGTCTGGTTACAACTCTATACATCTTAAAATTAATACACAAGTAACCATTTGTTTTTCTAGCATTAGCAAGTAGCATATGTAATTATGATGATATCATGAGCAAAAAATAATTTGGTACAATTTTGGACTTTGCAAATCACGCTTGCTAAAAACTATTTTGATTTAGTAAATTACTTTGTGAGATGACATACCAAGCCTAAGATTAATAATAAATAAGAAAACTTACATATCTGGTTCATAATGATAAATGACTGTCTACCTGGGCACATGTGTTTGGGTGGGTTGAAATACTGCAACAGTCATCATTTTGTTTCCCTCTCTGTCAGGATATCCAACTGCCCGACAGAGGTCATAGCAGAGGCTGAAAGAACAAGATACAGTGAGTAAAGAAATAAGAACAACTGATAGTTTATTACTGTGCATCCAGGAACTGATCTCCGCTCTTCCTGGGTAAGACCAAGGGCCTCAGACTTGTCAGTATTTATGATCAGACAGCATAGCAAGGGCCATGAAGCCAGCAGGACCAAGACACTAATGAGCCCCGCTTGGAAAATGAAGGAGAGGTGTATTCTCAGTGAAGGACAGGTCACAGTTAACAAGCCACCTGTGTTATCTTACAGGTCATAGCTAGCAAACCATTTGTGTCATCTCCAGCTAGCATCTAATCTGGGAGAAGGTCTGCACAGAGTCTCAAATCCTCAGCCACAGTGCATCTCCCTATGAAAGATACCACCATCTCATCAGTCACTGAGACATCCTTTGTGACCTTTGGCACCGGGAGTCCTGCTTCCATATGTCAGCTGAGGGCTCTTCCACCAAGTCACGGAGGCCTTGGATCAAATCATCGTTTTAATCAACAGCCACAGTGTAACATTTGAAAACCTGCTCAAGACTCCAAGATGGTCTCTACAACTGTCCACATCAGCTGAGCACAGCAAACACCCGATGCCTGTGGGTTTTGGTCTCACTGATATATGTGGCGGGCACCACTGCACAGCACCTTTCCTCCATTCAGCTGTCACCACCGCCCCTGCTCAGCTGTCCTGGTCCCACCACCACACAGCTGAGTCAAGAAAAATAATCCCTGAGAATCATGCATGACTGTTCAAAAGTTTATGACCTTTGGAGCTGTACATCTAGCTGTCCAGAGCCACAGGCCACCCGCAGGACATGGATTGGACACTCCTGCTCTAGAGGATCTGTCCATTCAAGTTCTCAGGCTGGTGTGGCTCTTCCTTGCTGACATTTGAACGGTTTCCACCCTCAGGGGCTTGAGATCAGTCTTGCGTTCAATCTCGCCACAATGGGGCAGTTTGAGTCTTCAGGACTAACTTCCCAGTCCTCAAAGACAGTGCCTGGTGTAACAGTCATTCCTGACTGGCTCTCATCAGCTCTGCTAAGACATGTAGCCCTGTCAGGGAGGATCTGGACCACTAGATTTTCATAAAGAAGAGGAGAATTATATAGGGTATAGGCACCAGGGGCAGGAATCTTAATATTCTCTGTGTACTAGAAGACATATTCTGATACTTGCAGACCTCTTAATAAGTCCAGAGAAAATAACTAATGAACAAGAAATTAAAAGAAAATTAAGAAAGACAGGATACAAAGGAAACAAAAGAATCCAAACACATATAATTAGCATACCCAAATAGATGAGAAAAAACTTTCCTTCAAAAAACAATATAATGGGGCCAGACATTTAGCTCAGTGGTTCCGGCACCTGCCTCACAAGAGCAAGGTCCTGAGTTCGATCGATCCCAATAACCACATACAATGCTGGGCATGGTGACTCATGCCCACCAGCAATCAGTACCACATACCATGGTGCCAGGTGTGGTGGCTCACGCCTGTCATCCCAGCACTCGGGAGGCAGAGGCAGGAGGATTGCTGAATTCGAGGTTTGCCTGGGCTACATAGTGAGCTGAGGGCCAGCTTGAACTACAAAGCAAGATACTGTCTCAAAAAAAAAACAATGATAAATAATAAGTCATCAAAAATTAATAAAACAATCTTAGAAGGCAAAATTATCATGGAAGAATTTTAAAATCAAATCTCTCAAAATTAAAGTACAGTGAAACCTTCAGGACATATGAGAAAAGGAAAATAGGTATTAATAGAGAAAAAAGATAAAATCACAAACATACTAGAATGCCCTACTATCTAAATATTACAAATCTTAGGAACAAAGGGAGAAATAATGAAACTGGAGGAAGGAATAATCCATTTTCCTGGGTGTGAGGCAAGCGTGATGCCCCCTATACTACACAAACTCACGTTCATGTTAGTGAAGAAAAGAGTCGGCATTAAAAGGACCCATCCAGACACTAGAAAATAGAGAAATACAGCGCAACAAGTCATACAACTATGTAAATTCTGACACTGCAAAATATCCTGAACATTCAGTGATAAACATCTAAATAAAAAGTGTCACATAAAGTATCTGATTCCCGAGTGACACAGGACATCAGAACAGCAACAGAAGTGATGAAGCACAATGGAAAAAAGAAGAGAAGAAAAAAGAAAAAAAAAAGACTAAAAAGAGTTAGCCACCACAAGCGCAACCATAGCAAAGGAAGAGCACATGCTTTATTTTTCTTTGCAGACGAAGTCAACACGGTCCCGGTATATCCAAGCTTCTGTGACAAAATGCCATAGATGGAGTAGCTTATAAACAGCAAAATGTTTATTTCTCACAAATCTAGAGACAAAGAAATTCAGACTCAAAACGCACATAGATTCAGCTTCTGGTGAGGTGATAGAGAAGACGCTTCCAGCCGCGTTCCCACGTGGTGTGGAAGAGAGTTCCCTCTCTCCCCCTCTCTCCCCCTCCCTACCCCCTCCCCACCTCCCTCCCACTTCCTGAAGGAAAGTGCTAATCCCACTCTGGAGGGTTTGTCTTGGTGCCCTGATCCCCCCAAACAGCCACCGCCTAGTGCCATCAGCGTGACGGTCAGAATCCCAACCATGGCTTCTGCGGAGCCCAAGCTTGCAGACCACAGAAAACAGAAACTCAGAGTGTCTTTCCCAGGAGAATTTCCCCATATCTGGAAGACAGAGCTCAAGCTCTCCAATGAGTCACCGGAGGCCTTTGACAAGCCCACTGCCATTCATCCTCCATGTGAAGGCTGAATAATTAATATGAAGCCCATTATGTAAAATACATTTATAAAATCACGGTTTCCTTCCTCTTCCTGAATTTTACCTTAGATTATGTAATTTCTCTGCTTAAAATTGAGTTTGGCTTTTTCAATTTTTTTTAGCATTTGAAGACTTTTGCGATTCATCTTTATCACCTTTTCAAGGATCAGCGTAGCCCCTGACCCGACCACGCCTTCCCATTTTTCACCATGCCAAGAGCCCTTGAGACCTTTCGTTCCCCAGAACTTTTGTAAGTAACGACTAGTAAGATGGAAAGTTGCATCAGACCCACTTCTCTGTGTAATTCCCACCTCCGGCACTCCGCCCAAAAGACACTCTGCACAGACATTTCCCCAGATAGACATTCCCACAGAGCTCCTCTGTGACATTTCCTGTCTTCGTGGCATAATTAGCAATACTAAAATCCACTCGGTTTTCCGACTTCTAAGCTGAGATCTTATTCAAGATTCCATTGACACATCTGGAAGCCATGTAAAATCAAGGACTAAATCCAATCATTTCTACGGATAGTAGCTACTGTGTGCTTCCATTTTAATGCAGAACGTTATTATCTCCTCTAGCGTATTATGGCAGCCTGTGTTTTTATTTCCTCTTTTGCCTCCTGTTCCAATCCAATATACTAGGGCTAGAGTCCTCCAAGAATTACATCTTACTGCCAGCCAGTTCAAAGGGAAAACTCACACCGAGTGCATTCACTTCCACACTCTATAGGAACAAAGTTTTCCCTTTGCCGCCACTCACTGCATTATCTAAGTTTCCACTTTCTGTTCCAGTAGGGAGCACCATTAAACTGTACAGGCCATCTGCTGCTGAGATCCTCCCAGAGCACTGGGGTGACCAGGCGGAGGGGAGCAGAGTGTGAGGACAAATAAATCTGAGTGGAGAGCCCTTGGGCTGACCCACTGGTGGGTTTTCCTTCTCCCTGGACAATTCTAGAAGGAGATACTAAACCCAGGTCCAAGTGGCATCTGGGTAATTTATGACCTTTTTACTCACATGGAAGCCTCAGGATCAGTGACAACAGCTCCTCCCAGGACCTTGAAAGAAATGTAGATTTATCCCGATCTTAGCACATTACAATAGACATTTTAACATATACAATAGTGACAAACATGTACATTAAAAATTTGAAGAGCTACTCTCTCTGAGAGAAAGCCTTTCTTCTGTGCCCCTCTCCGCCTTCCCACATCCTTTCCTGTTGAGGATTAAATTTCACTCCTTTTCAGTATCATGCCTTCTTCCTCCAGTCTCAGCCGCAACCTTATCTAGTTTCCAGAAGAGGAAAGACTTGGTCTACTCGCAGGTACCTAAATCTGTCTTGGGAACTTTGGCCAGAAGTTTCATTTGATCAGTGTCCCGATCTCAGTGTTTCCAGAATCTTTCAATCGTGCTGGTGAGAGTGTATGGCGAGGGAAAAACCCCCTAGGTTTCAGGCAAAAGAATTCGGTGAGGCTAAAGGGCAAAAAACTACCAAGAAAACACCATCTGACATTTTGAAATTAATTCAAAAACTTGAATCTGTTAAAATAGGGATATAGTCGTGTCAGCTCACACTACACAGGGCCTTCTGTAGCGACGTGCTACTCCTGAGTATATTCTCCTCAAAACGGCACACAAGTCTGTGTTAAACACTTATAAAATCATGGACCCTTTATCTTTCTTCTGATTTTTCCCCAAGCGGCTCTAGCTTCCTTTGTTACTCTCAGTCCACGGGTTTCAGGGAATGCTGTTTCATCTTTTGTTCCCAGGGTGCACAGGAAATTTTTACTGACCACTGGCCTGCTGGGCTGGACAGTGAGGGCCCTGCGATCTCTAACCTGAGCCGTGGAAGTCAGGTCAGAAATAACAACAAGACTTTGAGTTGAGAAGCGAAGATGCCAGTGCTCTTTCTGTGCCAGGCCAGTTGTCAAAGACCCTGACATTTGAAGACCCAGCCATACATTCTCTCACTTACACATCTACATCTGTTTTTGTTTCCCTATTTATAGCTCTCCCAAAATCCAAAAAGCATTCTTACCAGACTAACCATAAAAAAAAAAAACTCCATAACAGATTTGCCCTCATATCACAACTCACTCATACCCAATAAGCAAACAGGATGCAGAAATCACCTTTCTGCTACACCAGAAACTGTGAGAAAGTAAGTTCTTCTACCTGCAGAGGATAAAGGATTGGAGAAAGAAAACAAGATCTTGGCACTGCTGGGTGTCCCTGGCCCTAGACCTGGACTTACAAGCTACAGGAACTTGGAAGTTTCTTCTTTACTTAGGACATTTTACTCGATCTTTTCTCTTCCTCGCCAGCTTCAAGAGTCCTCTCGTGACGGTCCTTCTCGTCGGTGCTCGGTCGCTTCAGCAGCACCTGTTCTCGGACACACAACTTCACTCTCCTGCTTTCTCGCTGGGCTAAGCGATGGCCGCACCCCCTCCTTCCGGGAAAGACGTCCTGTCCTCAGGGCCCCGAGCGGACGGTCGCTCGCCTGAAGAACGCCAGTGGCCCGTTTCTGACTCTGGAAGCCTGGGCTGTCCTCTCCCCTCCTATCTCCCAACACACCAGCTGCCAACACCACTGACATAGAAGCGGCCACTAGTGTCAGCGATGAAGAAAAATAAACGTTACAAATGAGGCATCATGAATCAAAGAGGAAATGAAGGGGATAAACAATATTGAAAAAAATTATGTATTTCTCAGCCATAAAGAATGATAAGTTTGAGTCATTTATACACAAGCGGTTGTACCTTGAGGATGTACTCGTAAGTGAAGCAAATCGGACTCAGACGTGTAAGTACCATATCTTTTCTTTAGTATGAAAAAACCATAGGTGTAAATGAATGCCAAAATGTATGATAGGTAATGTGAAATAGGAAGAAAATATGCAAAAATAAAAGGGGGAGGGTGGGTGGGGGAACTTCAAAAAAGGGAAAGAAAACACATGATAGTTAAAAAATAGAAAAGAAATAAAGCTTGTTTATGGGGGCGGGGATGGAGGGAGGAGGGCAGGGTAAAGGGGAAAATGAGAATTAAGATGTGTCGTGTACAGGTACACGTTCTCAAATGTAAATGTGATCACACTGCATATATAAAATCTACCAATAAAATCAATTTTTTAAAAATCTACAAACAGAGGAAATTTCCCAATAGATCTTCACTTTCCTACATATACCAAGAAAGTTCAGAGGTTAAGTTCTTAAATGTGAAAATGGCTATAAAACCAGATATTCCCCTGCAATAGAATTAAATAAATGAAACTGTAAACAAAATATCAACTGTCTTTATTACTAATCAAACCAGCAAATATCTGTAGGGATAATCTTCATGTTAGAATACCTGATAGGGATACAATCCTATACTCAGGTGAAAGTGTAATCACAAATTTTCGGAAAATGGTTTCCTCATATAAACAAGGGGAGTTGACAGAGACTTTGAAGTTCATACTCTTTCATCAAAATTTATCTCAAAGGAGATTAGTCAGAGAAATATGCATGAATATCCACATAAAAATTTCTATTACACCATAATTTAAATTTTAAAACTCAAACAAAGTCCATGACTGCAAATACAGTTGTTCTACAAGGATAATGTAAAGCTTCATTAGTACAGAAGCTGTTCATGCTCACACTTCTTTAAACATTAACTATTTCTTAAACATTTGATATGTAAATTATAAGTAAATTCATCTTGTAAGAGGATTCTAATACCGGGAAGTCTGTAGTAGCTCCATAACAGCAGTATGTTAAACATTTAGTTATGCTGTTTACTAGTTTGGGGATATATGCAAGCTGATGCTGATTTCTAACCTTTACAGCTGGTAAATAGTAGCAAATAAGCAAGGCCTAGCACTTCAATAGTACTGAAGATAAAGTAAGATGTCCCATAAATCCCTCTCTCTCTCTCTCTCTCTCTCTGTCTCTCTAGAGCTCTCTCTCTGTCTCTGTCTCTCTGTCTCTGTCTGCACCCCTTCTCCCAATTTTAGTTACATGTAATACAATCTATATGGGTCTAGACTTTCCAGCTAGATTATGATGCATAGCCAGATCCTCATAGTAATCTGGTGACCCAGTTTTTGCTGTGCAGGAAATAGGAACTGGCAATGAGGGCCTTTGTCCCAAATCACAGGGGCCCGGAGCAGTAGGCTTGAGAGGAGGCAGACGACCTGGGCTCTGGGGACCTGGGGACCGGAAAGCAGGCACAATGGGGAGGCGCGGGCACCTCAGGACACCTCCTCACCCCTACAGGCCTCTAACAATCGCTTTCTTGTTGAGACACCCTATCTGCGAAGCATCCCAACTTGGAGATATCCCAACTTATTGTCTGACTTTTATTGCGCTTTTAACTGGAATTCAGATGCTGGCAAGCATGAGGTTTGCTGGCCTGGGAAACGCAAAAGCAGGCGCTTCCCCCAGGGAGACTGAGGGCTTGCTCGGAAAGCACCAGGGATGAGAATGTGTGTCCAGGTAACCCGAATTTAAAAAAAGAAACAGCTGAGGGAATTGATCCTCACGATCGAAGGGTCAGTCTTGAAGGCTGGCCATTCCTACAGCTGCCTTTGCCGCCTAGTTTCAGAGATCCTTCCTGACCACAGAGACTCTGACGGCACCCGCAGACCGCACGACTGCTGCACGCTGCGTGGGAGGGTGGCGCGCTCCTCCCACACGGCTCTGTGCGCGGACACGCGTGGATCCTGCAGGCCGGGGAGCCGTGGGTGCTGTGCGTGGGGAGTGAGTTACGTGCCAGTGGGAAGCAGAGCTGTGGGCGGCTCACGATGCATCTGGAGCACGCAGGGCGTGAGTGGAGCTGAGTCACCAGCACCGGGCAGGCGGTGGCGCGGCGCAGGTGCTGGGTGTGGGGGTGCCCTCTGGACATGGGAAACCGGATTCGCGAGTGCCCGCTGAAACCGAGGGAATCGCATCAGTTTCACCTTCTCAGCTAAATGCAGAACCCTGGTAGCCACAGTGGCACAAGAGGCACCAATTTTCAAAAATATGGAAATACTACCTTTCTGTCACTACCACAGGATGACAGTAAACTTTCCAATTTACGTGTAATTTAGAACCGGGGCTGTTTCCAACATGCTGTACTGAAAAGGGTTAAGGTAAAACACGTGGATGCAACAAATTCAGAATTTAATATGAATTATATTTATCTTAAATGTTCAACTTATTTGTTTGTTTGTTGTGGTACCAGGGATCGAACTCAGGCCCTGTGTGTCCAACGTTGACGTGGTACCACTTGAGCAAAATCCCTAGCCCTTTAAAATTTGTTCTTAAAAATAGGATACACATTATGAAATTTAGATCACTAAAATGTACTTTCAGTGTAGTTCATGACGACTAGCATTTCTTTGAAAATTTATTAACCAATGTATTTCCATTAATTAAAGCCTACTCATCGTTTTGAATAACATATTCTTCTGGCCCTACAGCCCACTCTGGAAATTAAAGTCATTTTTAGTTGTGCTTTTTATACCACTACCACTGTACATCTCTGTATTTCACTCAAAATATTAAAATTCTAGTCTTGCCATCTGTTTCTACAACCGCAAATTTTTCAAGCAAGAAATGATATATTTATTTGCATTCCATCTCTAATGTAGCAGGTACTCGATAAATATTGACAAATTGAGTGCATATAATGCAAACATGTGCTAACTGAGACACGTATTAAAAACATAGAAATTGAAAAGGAAGACAGGAAAGAGCACATCATAGCCGCCTATTTCTTCATAGGAAAATAATGGCACATTACAAGTCCTACATCTTCTCGTTTATCTTCTCCAAGCACTATATGATTATTTCCTCCCCCTAGTCCTCCGAAACCTTACTCCTAACCTTAGAATAAAAGGCAATACCCTCCCTGGCTCCCCCTTGAGCTGCTTCCCGGAAGGTACTGGTTGGCGTGAATCAACATTGAAGAATAACATCGAATGAAACCAAATGAAGTTTTCAGCCGGCAGTCACATCAAACAGGCGCTTTAACTGAACTAACGCATAGCGTGTTATGGGACCACGGATGCCATGATAAAGTTTTCCCTTAGTCACTCATTCGTGCATCATCTGGCAAATACATATTGTGTACGCACTCTGCCCCATGCCTGGAACCCTTTAGGATTTGGGAAGCTCCTTTTCTCACTTCCTGAAGGGAAGCAGCTGTGGACTTAAGGGTGCGATTCCTCATTTAGGACCACAAAGGACTTGGTTTTTCACCACTTGAAATCGAGCCTCTAAAAAAGTTAACAAAAATTATTTCACAGAAAGTAGCCACTTGGAAAACAAACACTGCGGACATTTTTCTTTCTTTTTTTCTTATGGAAGTTACTCAACCTGACTTGGAGACTGGGGGTGGGCTGTTGGCTTCATTTCGCTTCAGTGCTTCCTGCTTAGGGAAGCGCACAGTCTACTCACAATTCCCAAAAAGAATAGTAACATGGAAGCATCAGAGACTCGGAGTTTGTGGAGTATCTTCCAGTCAGTGACCCTTATGTACAAACACTCTGGAAAATGGCAGTTCAGTGGTCGGAACCATTAGAAAAATTCCACAAAGACATATATAAGGACTGCCTGTCTCTATACTGTGCTTCGGTAAATGGTATGGTGACATTAGAATGAGGTCATTTTAAAACTCATATACAACATATCCAAATATAGAGTCAAAATTCTGGACATAGCACAGTGAATCCTTGCTATACCCAATATTTATATATCCATTCCCAGGTCCTTTCTCTGAGTTGTGCTCAGAAAATGATTTTAGCTTTGACAACTTGCTAAGAATCTAACTTCTTCTTCTTCACTCTCCTGTTTTCCAGGTGCTCACAGCCTAAGAACTTTCTTTCCCAGAGTCTCAGTGCGACTTAGCATCCATGAGACATGTTGCTACAAAGTAAGAGGTAAACCAGAATGGTCTTCAGAAGTGAGATGTTGCAGAAAGCCTCCTGCAAGTCACATGACCCAGCTGTGCTCATGAACACTGTCTAGTAACTTCCTGCACTTCTTAAAACTTCTGAAATAACATGCAAGCAATGACGCAACTTTCTCTTTTTTCTTTTCTTTTGAGACAGAGTCTTGCTTTGTAGTTCAGGCTGGCCCTCAGTTTACTATGTAGCCCAGGCAAACCTGGAACTCAGCAATCCTCCTGTCTCTGCCTCCCAAGTGCTGGGATGACAGGCATGAGCCACCACACCCTGCACTGTGGTATGCTGGTGGGCATGAGTCTCCACGCCCAGCATTGTATGTGGTTACCTGGATCAAACTCAGGGCCTTGCACTTGAGAGGCAGGCACCGGAACCACTGAGCTAGATCTCCGGCCCCACAACTTTCTCTTTTGAAACAATCCTCTGACTGAGGAAGATTTACTGTGTCAGGGATGGAGCTCAGCAACCCTGCTGCTGCCTGACAAGTGCAAGGTCCTGAGTTTGATTTCCAGTACCAGCTAAAAGAGAAAGAAAGAAAGGAATATTCATTGGGTACTTCCAATGACCAAGGCTCTGCCTGATACAAAATCAAGTTAACCTTTCCCTGCCCTGAGCTGAGTTTATTACGATTTTTAATAACTCTTTGATTGCAATAAAAGGCTCACAAGTACTCATACCTACAGGGATTTTTTTGTCTCAGTTGCAGATGGGGAGGACAGGCAGTGCTGGGTTTGCTTTCCTTGCAGGCGGACTGTGGCGATCTGATCACGTAAAGTTGCCAAAGTCATGGCAGCCGTCTGCCACAGCATATGGGGTAGACAGTCACTCACACAGACTCTGTGATGTAAGCCTGCGGTAGGACGTGAAACTAAATATAGAGGTTTTCATCGAGATTAAATTTTCTCA
The DNA here is from genome assembly GCA_004025085.1 of Thryonomys swinderianus. Taxonomy (NCBI): domain Eukaryota; kingdom Metazoa; phylum Chordata; class Mammalia; order Rodentia; family Thryonomyidae; genus Thryonomys; species Thryonomys swinderianus. Next base: position 21,310 of record PVIC010007062.1, on the reverse strand, counting down.
TATTAAAAAAGCCTAATTTCAAAGGCTGGGGGAAATCTATGTTGAAGAACTCTGGCAGCTTGAATTGTGATATAAATTTACTAGAAGATAAAGTTTCACTTACCTCAAGCTCTTCCGGGTCTTCTCACTGAGTACCATGATAGGCAGCATGAGAGAAGAACATATTTATGATCCTTTTCATTTCTACATCCCTTGACAGATCCTAAGTTCCTTATATCAAACACACTCACAACCTGCAAACACTTTGGGCTGAGCTCAAGATGTCGATTTTACATTTAGCTCAAAGACGAAGCACAGAGTTGTTTTTATAAAATGAACCGAAATAATGCTAAACTTCTGATGTTGTCTTTTCACTTAAATCAAGGAAGTAGCCAAAAGGAAACTGAATAATTTGACTTCTACTTTGTATTGCAGTCAGCAAATTTCTTTCAACCGCAAAAATTTCTTCCACACTTAAGGCACTACTTAAACATGAATATTGCATGTGAAATAATTCATTAGGTTAACTAAGAGATGAACAATAAAGTATTCAGGAATACTTTAGGATAAAATCAGCACTGAAGTAAACCCAGCCAGGGTAAGTCAATGACCTTTTCAGAACACAAACTTTGTCTCTATTAATGACACTGTGGCTTCTCCAAAGACATTTCTAAGAAAAGTCTTGTAGTTTCTTTTGTGACGTTCTTTAAAAAGAGCCAAACAATTACCTTGCAAATTAAAAGCCAAAGCTACATATAATGAAAATCTCAACTTCTTTTCATGGTGAAAAGAAGTAGTGGTGACCAATGGAGGACAGTGTTAAGAAAGTTTAATCTTGAAAGAAATTCTACATCTTGTAGAAAAGTATTACTAATTTATGACTACAAAAACAAATGTCAAAAGTAGGAGTAGGAAAAACATGAAGCATAATTCGTCACCATGAGATGGCCAAGGACAGCACCACCAACAGTGTTGTAAGCTAGAAACTCACAGCTTCCGTCAAAATGATACCAGCATGTTGCCAAAGACAGCACAGTCTCCAGTTTGATTCCTACACTGAAACTGGTATCTTTGTCTTCTTTCCATGAAATGCTGAACAGCCAAGTGAAAGAGTCAGTGAAGGAATAGATGAGTACAATAAATTCATCCTCCTGATCTGTCCAGGGGCACAGAGAACACAGTAATTGCCAACAGCACTATGATAACATATACCAGTGAGGGAAGATATTCTCAAATTAAATGATTATAGACATCTTGCAGGAAATATCACAGTAAACAAATATTCAAAGAAAACTTTTGATAAAACCTCTGAGATAAAACTATTTATTTTATTGCTGAAGACAACAAATATTCTGAATACTAAACACAAGTTTCCTAGAATAGAATGATAAATTCAATGAGCCCTCAGCCCTGTTGATTAGAGTGGGATTCCTTCCGACATTTCTCAAATGCCTTGAGATATCTATTTTCAAATGCTTAAGCATGTTTTACAGTTATCCATGCCCTCACATCCTGAATATTTATTTCATTGATGTTGTATAGTTTTCATTCCAAAGATGTTTTACTTTTATTACTATAAAATACATATACAATAATGCATTAAGTATAATAAACTACACTCAGAAAATTTTGCATAACATTCCTCTATAAAACCTAAAAAGCTTGACCTTCTGGATGTAGAAATAGATTAGTGGCTACGAGAAGAAGAGAAAAGAAACTAAAGGGGTGATAGGGAAAAGTGAGATAAAAGGAATAAATCTTATAGTCCACTGAACAGTAGGATGACTATTATTAATGAACAACACTGTATTGTTTTTTGTTGTTTTTGATTTGTTTTGTTTTATTTTGAGACAGGGTCTCGCTTTGTAGTTCAACCTGGCTCTGAGCTCATTATGTAGCCTAGGCAAGCCTTGAACTCAGCAATCCACCTGCCTCTGCCTCCCGAGTGCTAGGATGACAGGCGTGAGCCACCATGCCCGGCACTGTGGTATGTGGTATTGATTGTTGGTGGGCGTGAGTCACCACACCCAGCACTGTATGTGGTTACAGGGGATCGAACTCAGGACCTTGCACTTGCGAGACAGGTGCCGGAACCACTGAGTTAAATCTCCAGCCCGTGTTGTTTATTTTTAAAACAAATAGAAGATTTTAATGTTTCACCACAAAAATAAGAATTTGATGTGGTAGGCACACCAATTTCATCACTATGTAATACATACATCATAATCTCACACTTTATCTCATGAATTTCTACAATTATGTAGCAATTCAAAAATAAAATAGGTCAAATTATCTTAAAACTGAAAGGCATCATGACTCTACTTTCAAATGAAGTGAAGTTCAAGAATAAACATAACATAGTATAGGCACTTCATTAATTTTTCTTAGGACAATTTTAAAGACTTATTTTTTTTGGTCTCAAGTCACAATCATAAAAGTGTAAAATATTAAAACTCTGACCATCAAAATAAGATTGAATTATGCATTATTTTTAAAAATTTAGGGTTGGGGATTTAGTTCAAGTGGTACTGCACCAACCTTGGACACACAAGGGCCCGAGTTTGATCCCTGATACTGCAAAAAAAAATAAATAAATTAGGTGACAAAGAGCACTTGTACGCATTCTGAAATACCTGCCACAGGTAGAGGTCTGTGTGTGTTAGAATACTGCAGGTATCATTACTCAGATAGTACGAAGGACAATACTACCTCAAATGTACACTAGAGACATTAACTCGAATTTAATAAGCTTTTTGAAACTGAGATCTAAAAAACAGAAACCACAGCAGAGAAATTAATAAGGTCCTATTCACCTGACAAATTGGCAGAATTATTTTTCACAATCATAGATGATATTAGCATTTGTTCATTGACATACATAAGAAACAGTTCTCTAAATAACTCTGGACTTCTGAGTACCTTAAGATAAGTGTCTATACTTGTGCAACCATCGTGGAGATCTGTGTGGAGATTCCTAAGAAAACTAGGACTAGAGGTTCCATTCGACCCTGCTATGCCCCTGATAGGAATATACCCAAAGGAATTTTAAAAATCACATTGGAACGACAGATCCCTTGTTCACAGCAGCTCAGTTCGTGAGAGCTCAATCTTGAAAACAACCCAAGTGCCCATCAACTGGAGACTGGATAAAGAAGATGTGGGTTTTTTTTTCTTTTTAAATGGAGTATTACTCTGCCATAAAGAATGAAAGGATTGATTCATTTATGTGCAAATGGAGACACCTGGAGGACACACTAATAAGTGAAATAAATAGAACACAGATATGCAAATACCAGATCTTTTCTTTGATATAAGTGCCTGTAGAGATAAAGGAGCTCTAGAATGTATGATAGTTTTTGTAATATCCAAAAGGAATTTGGTGTGGAAACATAATGAGGGGGAGGAATAAATATGATTTGGAAAAAGATGCAAGAGTATGTATATAGGGGGTGGGGAGGTGCTGGGTGGCAGGGATGTGGGTAAAAATGAGAATTGACCTGTGTCACATATTGGTAGAAATTCCCCAATGTTTTGTGATTGTGAGCTGTGTATATAATGTACCAATAAAGTTTACTGAATAATGCAAAAAAAAAAAAAAAAGGTAAGTGTCTACAGTTCTTCCTTTAAGGGAAACAAAACTGAAAAGGAAAAGGAGAATAGATGGGCAAACATGTCCTTTCTTTCTTTCATTTTGCACAGAAGCCCACAGTCTGAAACCCACAGAAAGAATGGCTTCACACCGTGGGGATGAGGACTGGCCTCCTTAATCAAGGATGACACAAAATCAAGGCTGCTCAGGGAAGTACCTGCTCTAAGGGATAAGGGTTCTGACAACGTCAATGTCTGCAAACATCTCCTGATGCCACCAGGTAAAAAATAATAATGCTCAGCAGGGTCCAGTGCTGATTCAGCTGGTCACAGACCTAAATGGGTCTTTCTCTCATGGCTGCTGCGAGGGTTATAGAACTGAGCAAGGTGACATTCATCATAAAAAGAAAAATTAGCAAAAAGAAACAAAATAAGTGATATGATCATTGTTATGCTTTCAGTATGATTTGTGATCGCCCCTGTCACATCTGATAGTGAAATCTCATGTCCATTGCAAAATATTACCAAAGGCAGGAAAGTTCATCAGACTGTGATGTTCAGAGGTAAGACTTTTCCAAGGCGATTAGGATTAAAGTCACTGGAGTTGGGCTCCGTGTTTAAAACCCAGTGGAGTTAGAGAAAAGGTTATTGCCCTTTTTGCACGACTGCTCTAATGGTCTTGAGATCCTTGTGTTTCTTCTGCACTGTGCCAATTTTAAGGAAAAACTCATTCATGTTTAAATAGACCAGAAAATATAGGACCCCCTCTGATTCAGTCACCTTCCCCACACAGGAGACTTTGGGGGGCACTGTGGACGTACACCCTAACAAGCATCCATCAGAAGTCCACCAGGTCGCTTATCTGCACAGAAGCATTGAACACCCACAGGACCAGCAACCGCACTGGATTCTGAGCTGTGAAAGATTGAAAACCGCGATGAGTAATGCCATGGCTTTACCGTTCTTCCACGATCACAGGTGGATTTAGCTTCAACAATATGTGAATCTGGGCTTATAGAAATCAAAGCCCGTGCTTCATGTAGTGCTTTCCTCTAATATGATGTCTTTTGATTATAAAACATGTTTTAATTTAAATTAAGTGAACACTATTTTCATTTCTAAAGTATTATGTGTAATCTGAAGTCTAGAACCTATTACTTTCAGTTTTATGATCAGTTCTATGATCTGCCTTAAATTAATTTTATTTTTATAGGTACATTTTACATATGCATTATGAGCATATTCAACATTAAAAATTTATACCTGTCTGTGATATATCCTTAATTCTCATTTTTCCCTTTTCCCTGCCCACCTTACACCCAAACCCCCTACATACACAAGCTTTGTTTCCACTTTTTGTTACTATCAAAATTTTTCTTTCTCTCTTTATTTCAGTGTGTGTACTGTTTGAATTTTCTCATGAAAGTCCTTGTCTGTAAATTGCAACATCTGGATCATCTTTGAGTCTATGTCTACTGACTTCTCTTTCTCTTGATTATAGGTAAATTTAATAGCTTTTACTGGCTGTAAGATGGTTTTGATGAAGTACACTATGTATTTTGTAGATCATTCATGGTAGAAACTTTAGATTTTGTTCCTTTCTCTCAATAATATTGGCTTTTCTTTTGACAGGAGGCAAAATACTATTACCTTCATGCTGTGGAAGTTTAGCTTTATCACTTGTTAATGTGATACTATTTTGATTTTGCATTTAGTAGTAGGGTACAGCATTTATCTCAGGCCTGTTTCTAGAGTAGAAATACGACACTGAGTCACCTTCAGCAAGAACCTTAATAGCTAAAGATCTGTAGGAGCAAAACCAGGAAAAGGACCTTTAAGTGAAGATCCACTTCTTGACATGTCCTTCCAATGCCTTTTTCCAAGAATAGCTTCTTTTGTAAGCTGGCAAAACAAAATTTAGGCAAAGTCCAGCTCTACTCTCATAACATATAAAACAACAAGGATGGAATTTTATAGATGTGCATATATATATAATTTTATATTACATCATATATATATATATATATAAAATTCATCTTTCAATCACCAGTCATCTTTGATGTCCAAACCTCATCATCTTTTTCCCTGTAAGACTGTTATCTTCCACTTGAGTTCTATTCACCTGTGCACCATCCGAATAGGTAGGTGGCTTGTCAGTGAACTGCAAAGACCCAGGTTATCCATGAGTCTGTGAAAGCTATTTTGAATTCAGCGGGGAACCTGAGGCTGGCCCTGAGACTCTCCACATCAGCAGGTCTCGGGCTGCAATCCCTTCTGACTGACATCCAAGCAGCGGCGCGCTAGAGAGTTTTACAGCACCTAAGCAGTTCCCTAAGAATCTTGCTGCCAACCCAGCGGGAGGCATCCTACACAGGTGCAGTAACAGGCTTCCACCTAGCACAGTTCCCCAGGCTGATACTATTGAATTTTCCTGGGATTCCAGAGGTCATTTTCTTCCCTTGGTCTGTGACAACTAAGCAAATTTCTCAACAAATGTTCCACAGATACATCTTTCCAGTAGACACCCAATCTCAGACCTACTATAGGAAGTAGCTCCCCCAAAGTTACCCCTAGATTGGATACATACAGTCCTTTACCGTTAAACATGCCATTCCACTACTCTCTAGGGCCCCTTCACACGATTTTCCAATTCAACATTCAGCCTCACTTTCCTGGTACAGGCCCTGTGTCATTAATGCCTCCTGACTCTTACACCATCACGAAATAACTTCACAACATGAATAGCAATGTTTGAAAATATCTTCTCAAAAAATGTATGCTTTAAATATCAATCAACAGAATAATAGCCACAAATATAAAGTGATAAGGTTAAGGAGGCTTAAGCTAACATGCTCTTCAGGAAAAGTATATGAATTCTTCCATAGTAGGGTCCAAGAAGAGTTATGAAGGTGTCAATTTAAAATGTTTCTATGACGGTGAAATACTTGAACCGTATTATGAAGTTAACAAGTTAGCATCACAACACCACGATCTTTTTTTTTTTTTTGAGACAGGGTCTCACTTTGTCATTCAGGCTGGCTCTGAGCTCACTATGTAGTCCAGGCAAGCCTCGAACTCAGCAATCCTCCTGTCTCTGCCTCCGGAGTGCTGGGATGACAGGCGTGAGCCACCATGCCAGGCTCTACACCACAATCTTGAAATGCATTCCTAAAGTCAATATGACTGAAAATAAGATCTTCTCTCCAGAAAAAACATCAAACTTTAAATATGTATTCTGCGACACGTAGACTGTCCACTTCATTTACTGAAGTTTGTATCAACTCACAAGTAACTTCCAACGCCATCCCAAGCCATGACTCCAAAAGTTCATTTTCCTCCCACTCCCTTCAACATCACCATTCCTTTCGGCGCCTCCTTCACGCGATCCTTCTTTGCACTCACACAGCGGTGTTTGCTTTGCATTGTCAGTGGTGAAGACAGTGAGCCTGAGCTATCAGTAAGGCGTTTGTTTCTGCCTCCCCAGTATTTCAGATGACTGATTCTTTTTCTACCACTGCGAGGTGCTGAAACTCGAGAGAGCCACTGCTGTTTGTTCTTCTTAAAGTGTATCGACTGTCAGTCTCTCCAGGAACCACCTGCTGCGGCTGGGGACTGTCCTGTGGCTTGTGCAGTTCCTAGTGAGAAAGTGTTCATTTTCTTAGTGCTAAATTGTTTCTCTCTAAAATATTATTGAAAGATCGTGGCTCGTGGCCAGTGCTCTTCTCCGGAAAGAGAACTTTCCTTCGGCTAGCATATTGACTGCCGTAGATAAATAAGTTTATCATTAAAGGACTCTATAGGGCTTCCTAACTCTTACTGATTTAAATGATTCTTGGACTACTGTGACTGACGATCACACAGTCATTCTATTTCATTCTAGTTATGAAGGATATAGTATATGTTAGGCATCATTGTATAGAGGACATTCTCACCGTATTTCCCATTTTAATACTCTAAATGATTTTACATGTTAAGGGGCCAACATAAAATTTTCTACTTTGAAATTTAATGCTGCAATTTTATACATGCATTAGTACAGACAAGCTTTTCTCAGTCTCACATTTTTTATCTGTAAATAGAGGTGATACCATTGCTTACTTCATAAGGCGAATATGTAATCATCATTTCAACACTTTTTTTAAATCCCAGAGAGTTTAAAAGTTTTCCTGTGCTGTGAAGCTTCTATGAGGTAAGAAATGCATGGCAAAATGAAATGTAAATGATATATAATAACTTAAGAGCACATGTGTATTTTAGAAAGTAGCATCCCATCATAAAGTCATGAGCCCTGATAACCTCCTTTGGGGAGAACTGGCTATGTATGGAGGCATCTTTTGGTTGCCACGAGTTAGGGTGCTACCTGTATCTAGCAGCAGAAGCAGATGTGCTACAGTATGTTCTGCAGTGCCAAGTATCAGCTCCACAGCGCCCCCTGCCCTGGAGCCGCAGAGTGCATTCAACCCTAAATGTCAGTAAGGCTCCTGCTGAGAAACTCTGGCTTGGAACCAGGTAGATTTGCATTATAGTTCCTCACCATTCAGACTCATAGAGAAAACATTACCGAGAAAGAAACCTTAGTTATTTTAAATTTTTAAGAGTTTCATCTTAGGCATTGTCAGAAAATAGTTAGCTTTTCCTAACAGACTCACTTATTTGGAATTTGAGTAATACTAGAACTCAAAGCATTTCCCTAAGTAACATTTAGATCGTTTTTTTTTTTTTTTTTTTTTTTTTTTTTTTTTTTTTTTTTTTTTTTTTTTTTTTTTTTTTTTTTTTGCTTTTTGAGACAGGGTCTCACTTTGTAGTTCAGGCTGGCCCTGAGCTCACTATGGTGCCCAGGCAAGCCGCCGCAAACTCAGCAATCCTCCTGTCTCTGCCTCCCGAGTGCTGGGATTACAGGCGTGAGCCACCACGTCCGGCATTAGACCATTTGATTCTGATATTTCTGGATTTAATATCCATTGGATACATGACTGCTGGGCTTACAATTGAGGTTGAATTTGTTTAAAATGGAAAATAAATTGATCGATTCAAATATCAAGATAGTTTAGCTTGCCATTAGTGGGAAATGATTGTACTTTGAGCAGCAGCTGCTTTACTGCCTAATGTGCTGTCTCCAGGATACCCAACAATCCAACCAAATACTTAAAAATGCAAAAATTATAAAATAGTGTGTTTTTAAAAATAAGACTGTATCTTATATTATTGAAAATTGTATTATTTATATTTAAGTAATTTAAGAGTATCTACTATTTTGCTATAAAGACATTTAATATACAGCTGAAGAGATAACAAAAGACTTTAGATTTATAGTGTTGAGGAAGAAATATTAGAAGAGGAGCAAAATTATGGCAGGTGCATTTTTCTATAAATAGTATTTCTTTCAATGAAAACTATTAGTTGTGGTATCAGGCATCTGCCCGATCTATGCTCATGTAATGTCAGTTTCTGCTTTTAAAATCACATACTTTCTGTCCTCAGAAAGGAATTCCTTGTGATTGAATTTACTTTTTCTGGTCTTTCTTTTGAACAGTTAATATATTCACATAGTTCAGAGATTTAAAAGTAAAAAATAAAAACACCAAAACTTTCTCTGAGCCAGGGTCGCCGTTCTGTCCCTGTGAACTGTGCGCCTATAAATGCCACTACCTCTAACAGGGGCCACTCTCACACGACCTCTCATCTCTACCCCTGACCTCATTCACAGGAAGCCAGTTATTAGTTTCATGTAATTATAAATGTACTCATTCTATTATGCATGCTTATGCATATAAAATATATGCATGCTCTTATGCGATATACCCATACAAATATAGATGCATACATATGCATGTGGAAACAAGTGTGAAATAAAAATCCCCCTTGTTTACCTTTCCTTATGTTAGCACATCTGAAGGCTACAGAGTAATTTCCATGTCCATCCACCAGAAAAAAACACTTTCATGATTATTCTATGTACTTTACATAAATAAACTAAATGAGAGGCCGATACTCATATGAACATGAAATAGCGATAGATCATGCTTGGTAGTTTCCAGCATATGCCACTGCAGGAGCTGCTGCCCCCCATTATATAGACTTCCTTGAGTAATCTGTTGTCTCCTACCACTCAAAGATCCTGGTTTTCAGGTCTTCCTCCTTGGAGGCAGTGCCCTCAGCTGAGTCTGGCCCCGCCCTTTAGCCTATTGGCACCACCGGCACACACCTCCACATGCCTTCATGGCTCCATGATGATCGAATGCCTCATCATGTGGTAATGACTGATGAATAATTATTCTCAGAGAGCAATGACCACGGCATTGTTGCTGTTCTGATAATTTGTAAGGTTAAGTTTCCAAGTATCTTAAATTATATATTACATTTGGAAGCTTTAAGAAATATTTGGAAAATTCAGTGGGTTGACGTTGAAATCACAAGATTAAAATCCCTTCTTCTAGATTATCAATGGAACCAGCTCTCAAAATGTGAAAAAGGGAGACTATTGATTAAGTTTTGAAATGTGATAGGTGGCTTCTATATACTAAGGACCCACAACAGACCAACTGATTGTCCTCTTCCATAGAAAAGAAAGGGTGCCCGCAGAACACATAAAGGTCCTGACAAAAGCTCAGTAACACTCTCCCTCTGTGAGAGGTGAGGGCCTGGATTCGTAATCAAAGCAAATCAAAGTGAACTCACTGTACAAAAAGCCACTGAAGCAATCCAATGTCATCATAAGGAATGAAACCATTCTAAATATTCTTGTCATTTTCTACAGATAATGACCTTTTAAGGGAAACTACAGTGCCACAAAATCCTAAAAAGATTAGACATACACATATTTATATGTCTATATTTATATATAAGCTATAGCAGATTGTGATTAAGGAAATAATATTGCACTATTCACTTTAACATACTTATCCCTTCATTAGGAATGCACACCTCATCCTCAAAATGATACCTCACAAAATAAGTATGTCCTTAATACAATCAGTGAGGATCTATATCCAGGTAATTCAAATTTTTAGTGGAATCACAGGGAATGAATGAGGAAGGTGAGAAATTTGATGTCAGTTTCTAATAGTAATTTTTAATTTTCCAATGCTTAGCTGTGCAATTTTACCCTTCATTTTTACTAAATCAGCTCATGATTCTTCCAATGCATCCCTTTATGCTCATTCAGCGTTTTAGTTCCTAAAACAACAAATAAATATAGTTGAATTTTTGTATCAGCAACCTGACATCAGAGTGACTAATCATGAAGAGAGGAAAATAATGGTGATCTGGTGAAGTGTGCAACACTGAAATTAACTAAGCCAACGTAGTTGTCACATACCTTCAATTTCAGCATCACACACCCCTGACCTCGCCACCCCAAAAAGCTTCATCTACATGTTCATGACGTTGGTCAGGGACATCTGGATACAAGACATAACCAACACATGATGACCGCAGCCCCTGTGGGTCGTTGGCACCTGTGTATACCACATCTGAATTTTTTTTCCATCCTCTTCCTCAGTCTTCCCTCCTCCCCGTCTCTTGATCCCTTCCCATTTGCAAAAGATCTGTTTCCCTGTTTACTACTGTCTTCTGTTTTGCTCTTTATTTACATTTTGACCTATGGATCCATCAGCAGGTGAATGGATGAAGAAATGAAGAAATGTGGCATTTAAACACAATGGAGTACTGCTCTGTGATAAAGAAGGAAAACTGCCAGGCGTGGTGGCTCACACCTGTAATACCAGCACTCGGGAGGCAGAGGCAGGAGGACTGCTGAGTTCCAGGCTTGCCTGGGCTACATAAGTGAGCTGAGGGCCAGCCTGAACTACAAAGTGAGACGCTGTCTCAAAAAAAAAAAAAAAAAAAAAAAAAAAAAAAAAAAAAAAAAAAAAAAAAAAAAAAGTAAAATTCAAGTTATTTGTAGGAAAATGGTTGTACCATGAGGTCAAAATGTAAAATATATGGGAACTTTCAAAAACAAATCAATAGCTAAGTAAAACTTATTTAGCAATAATAGAAAGCTATTGTTATTAGGAATTCATCCAGCATTCCATGGAGAATGAAAACAATAAATTGTTACAGACTCTATGTGGTACTTCTCCAAATGTCCTACCCCGTGTGGGGGTGGGGGTGGGGTGTATGTGTGACTGTACTGTATTGTATCTCTAAGGAAATGAATGAGCTTATATGAGAAAATAATGTTGGATCCTTGATCTCATAGAATGAGTGTCCCTATAAAGGGAAACAAGAGGAGGGAGGCAGGGAGGCAGGGAAGAGAGAGCTCAGACAGAGAACCATCTTCAAGCCAAGAAGATATTTCTCACCAAACGCTAAATCAACCGATACTTTGATGTGGTACTTCTAGACTCCACTACTATGAAAAAAATAATCTGACTAATAAAAACAGTATTACAAAAGGGGGAAGATCTAAAAAAAGAGGATTCAGGAAATGTAATTTATAAGGGGGAAAAACAGTTTGATACATTCATGACAGTACAAAATCAACAGGCCCAAAGTAATAAAAATAAAAACATTTTAAACTCAAAACAAATATTAAGTTGACTACTTAAAGGACTAAAGAGAAAAAAGCTACCTGTAAGAAATGAAGAAAAACTGCATTCAATTATCTACTATAATAAGAGACAAGAAAGATGAATTAAGGAATGTTTGCAGTATTTTAAGGAAACATTACTGGTACTTCAGAATGCTATATAACACCACCTAAATTTTTGAAGGTCAATGTACTAGACAAATGCATTAAATGTTACAACTAAATATCTCTACATTTCAGTTAACATAGGATTTATTTCTTAGGAGCTGGTAATATAGCTCAATGGTATAATACTGCGAAGCATGTGTGAAGCCAAGGGTTTAATCCTCAATATCACAAAAGAAAAAGAGAAAAAAAACCTTCCAGGCAAGTTACAATTCATCTTGGCAAAAGGGCACCCACCACACCCCTGACCCACAAAATGAGGCACTCAAATTCTTTCCATGCCTAAAAATGATAACTCCTTCATGTCTTATGTCAGAAAATTGATGACATGATAGTGTCTCAGTGTGGGGCCCTAGAAAGTATATTTAGCCTCATGCCCCAGTAAAGGGCACATGTTTGGCACACAGCGAATGAGTACCAGCCAACTGACCTTCCTGTGCCAATGAAAATGTTCTGCTGTGTAGTAATAACATTATTCATTTCAGGCTGGGGTCTTCAACATAGTTAAGGTCTCTAACAGAGAAACAAATATTTAACTTTGATGAATTTTAATACTTTTAAACATAAATGGTCACAAGTTACTAGTGACTTCCATGATGGAGAAGGGAGACCATATCTGCCACAATTAATCACTAAATATTCAAACAATGGCACTGATCATTAAAGGTGAGAATGACTTGGGGACAAAGCAAGTATCAACTGGCTGAGGAATGTTGGGAACACTCAGCACATGTTGGAAGCTGGTGCTTAGCTTATGTGGCTGTGGAAAAAGTATCAGACTAAAAACAATTGAGTTTGGCACCTCCTAAAATTTCTATAAAGTTCTTCAAAAAAGCACCATTACTGCATGTGAGGTAGCAGTTCCCAAAGCGTGGCCTGGAACTTGCAGGACCAGTATCTACCACCTGGGAACTTGTTAGACCAGGAAACTTTCCAGTTCTACCTGGACCTTCTGAGCCAGAAGTTCTGGGAGAGGGACCAGGCCAGGGCGTCTAACAAGCCCTCCTGATAATTCTGACACACGCTGAAGCCGGAGAGCCGCTGATCTACGGCAACACTTCTCCCTCCAGCTGCTCGTTAGAATCACCAAGGGAACCGTAAGAAGCGGGGTTGCCACGGCTCCATCCTCGGAGGGTTTTAGTTAATTGTTATGTGGAGAGCCAAGTGTTTTTGAAGGATCCCTGGGCAGTTGAGATGCACAAACAGAACGGAGACTCCAAAACTGAGGAAGCTCACACTGGAAGCAGACAAGAGAAGAAAGCAGAGGCCTCCGACTCAGCCTGCCTGTGGGCCACGGCCGAAGCTGCTAAGAGTCACTCTCAGATTCTCAATAATTCTAATAGCTCGGGTCCCTGTGTCATCTTAAATTCCATGGGAGCAAGGGGAGGAAAAGAAAAGAGTTCCAGCGAAGGAGCAGCCCGGGAGCCTCTGCGATGTGTGAAGAAGCAAGCAGTGCTCCTGGCCCAGCCTGCCCTGCAAGCCCCGCCCCCCAGTGCTGCACCACGCGCGTCGTGGGACCTTCCCCTCCCAGGGCCCAGCACCGTGCAGCTGGAATGGTTCTCTGTGGCGAAGAAGCCAGGGCCCTTTCGGGAGAAAGTGTTCCAGGGACGCTCCTGAGCAGTTAGAAACCCAATTCCTTTGGCTGGATTCCGCTTCTGCTTTTTATTAGTCATGAAACTTGGAAAAGAAAGTGAGTCCCTTTGGGCTTTACTTTCTTCTGGTAAAAGGAAGATATGCTACTTTAATCTGCCCTGCAGGATGCTGCTCAGAAGTGAAGGAAGCGATGCAGGCCTGAGACACTCAAAGCAAACCTGACCTTATCATCAAGTTTGGAAATGAGATTAAAATACCGAGTTCATGTTAGCTTCCTTCTCAGAAACCAAAAAATGGGTCAATATGAGATGACCGTGAGTTAGACATCAGTACTGCCCACAGAAACAATTACTCATACACGGTATACACTCTCTATATGTGATACATATATATAATGTGTTATAACATATTAGAGGATAGATAAAATATTCAAAGCAACATTCTAGAAGACAGTGAACACAACGGAGGTCATTCGTGGTAAGAGACAACCCATCCTATCATTTTAGTGGGCTGTTCCTGGTGATATTAGTAATGTATACTATCTGGCAAATATAAGCACTATGAAGAGAAAGAGAATGATGGAAATAATGGGGTAGGACGCTTGCGGGTAGTTTGAACAAAGAAATGAGGAAGTCGATGGAAACGTGACCCTTACAGCTCAAGCAAGAGGTCACATGATCTTGAACTTGGGTTCTGCCAACAGAAGTGACGCTAAGTGGCCAGACTCAGAACAGACTCAGGTGTGGGAGCGTGCGTCCTGAGAACGATTCGCCTGAGAAGACAGATGACACACAGGGCCATTTACCACAGAGTGAGGAGAGACAGGCATCTAGCACGCTCATGTTTGAACCACACATACAGAGAGTCCCAGCAAGAGCTGGAAATCCACAGTCAGGGAAAACAGGGGTGGCTCACGGGCCACCGTTTACTGGAATGCAACCGCTGTTCAGCATCCCTTACAGTTAGGGTGTGCTTTCCATTTTCCCTGTTGGAAAAGAGGGACCTCGTGCTTTCGTTGTCTTCTATTTCAAAATGTAAATGTCAGGCTGGTTAGTTGCTTTATGTATCATTTATCCTATGAAATGCACACAGGAACTAACTGCTTTACCTGGTGAATGTCACTGACGCAAGTTTATATATAAGCAAAAGGTGTTAATGTGCCTATAAAAGGGTGAAATGCAGTCAATAATTTTATGTTTGCTCTTCCTTCTTTGGGAAATACTTCACTTCAAAGGAATTCAATAACCTCCCAGGTTTAAAAGGTGAAGCGTTTGTGGTGCCTCACGCCTGTCATCCCAGCACTCGGGAGGCAGAGGCAGGAGGATTGCTGAGTTCCAGACTTGCCTGGGCTACATAGTAAGCTCAGGGCCAGCCTGAACTACAAAGCGAGACCCTGTCTAAAAAAAAAAAAAAAAAGGTGAAGTGTATGATACAGGCCGAGACTGTCATTTGGTCAGTGACTGGCCTCAGTGACCGGTCCAGCCCTACTGCACAATGCAGCACAGTCCTAACAGATTTCTGCCCCCAGAAGGGGACAGGGGCCTGGCTGGTGAGGTCGGAGTCCAGAAAAGGTGCCATGGTGATGACTGGCAGCCGCTGCCTTTCATTTCTCTTTGAAGAAACTATCGACCTCAGGGCTGATGAAACTGAGCACGGGCCCGGCAGAGGAAGGGGCATCTCTCACGGTGTCCTGCCTGCAGCGCTGGAGCCTGAGTTCTCCACCTCTGCTCTTAATCCCGAAGCTCCCTCGCTCTATGATCTCTCGCTTTCATCACTCGATAGATACCTCTGCATGGGGGGACTGAACTGGATTTCTGGGATTTGTAACAAGAATGCTTTTAGGTTACCTGTACCTTCATTTCCCCCTCAGCAGATACCGTATCATTCATAAGTAACAATGTTAATTATTAACACATGAGTCTTATGTCTATATGAACCTCACGTTGAATATATAATTATTTTATAATATAAAATTCAAGATAAATTAGCAAAAGGATGCACAATGGTCATATTCACGTCAGAAATCCTCGAGTGAGAATGCTGTATGGCAGATGTGCCCACAGAGCACAGGCACTGAGAGTGGTGCAAATACCACTCAGGGTGCAAATACCCCATTTTCGTACTATACTATTATTTCCCCACCAGTAACCCACACACTGGTGGGTCATGTGGGGTTAACTGATGTGCCATCAAACAGATTTATTGTTTATGTGAGTTTGAACAAAGTTCAAACAAAAAACCAATTTTCTCTCTGGTAACAGCCTTCAAGGGTCCTAATTGCATTGTAATTCTTGACAGTGGCATAAGCTAAGCAAGGTACCACTGGTTTGAAGAAAACCGTATCATTTATTAACATCTCCACAGAACAAAGTTTGGGAAATATTGGACTAGTCTTAGGGTGTAGATAGGGAAAATTGTCCCTAGGAATCTTATTCTTATCTTATTTGTTCTGATTTAAAACCTTAGAAAGTAAAAAGAATGGGGCCAGAAGGAAAATGCCATTTTTCCCCTGTGTAACAGCAGTTCCAGATAAGAGTGCCAAGCCAATTCACTCTTGCTGCCTGCATCTAGGTCGTTAAATCAAATCACAGAGAAGCACAGCCTTAAGCCAAATAAATCTCCAGTGATGGAGACATACTGACTGTGACAGGCATATCTGGGAGGATTTATGAATAAGAAATATTTCCCAGCTCCCGAAATGACCAATAGGACTGTATTCAGCAGTTCTGGGGCCGTAACTGATAGACATCAGCCTTCTGATAAACAGCTGTCTATTCTAGCTATTTTAGGTGTTAAGCATCCCTTGAAAGGTACATAGCTATCCGGCGATAGCAGCATTCGATGGAATGGTGGATCTTTAATTTCTAGATTAATCCTAAAATATAAAGAAATCAGTATAGTTTAAAGATAAAGAGATTAAATCCTCTGCTCTCAACTACTTAGTTCTGGCCTTAAAGCATGAAGATAAACTAACGGCCTTGAAAATTCTTGTGATCAGTTTTCTTCTGAGATAAAATGCACTGATATTTTGGGATATTTTGTAAAAAATTGAGAATAAGGCCGTTTCTTTATTTTTTTTTTCTTTGGTGTTGCTTAGTTTTTAAGCTCATAAGAGGTATCTGAGAAGGGAAAAATCACGAAATATGTACAAAGTATTCATAATTAAAAGAACTCAATTTGCTCTAAGATGCCAATGTATAAAATTGATAAGAAACCGATTATCAGTGCCACTGATAGAAGTAAACTTAGAAATCACCCATGCATGATTAATGTGCATAATGAAAACAGAATCAAGTTGATTTGAAGGATAGTACAGAAACTTGGACTATAAAATTTTCGAGTTCAAAATTGGAAACCGAGTCAAATACATACTTAGAGAAGTAATTATGGGTAATAGAACATGATTCCAAATAAACCTCAGATTTGTAGTGTTTAAATGTATTATACAGGAAATAACATTTTAGACAGATATCACCACCTACATACCCCAAACACATCTTGTCTATTAGCCCCGAGTTCATCATACTCTGAACAGAAGACAATGGGGTAACTAGAAGTGCCTCTTACAGCAATGTAGCCCACATTTCCCAGGCCACTCTGGTCTGTGGTATAAAACAACCATATTAGCAGTCAATTTTATTGTACCCTTATTCTGTCCTGTAACTTCCCAATTCTTGACAGGATTTTCTCCAGTTGCCCTCAGTGGTAATATTCCAATGACCATCTTGCACGCACTTCGTTACAGTTCCAAGAAGCCATGTGACATCACTATTTTCAGAAGTTTTGGTCACCCTGAAGTCAGTGGCTAAGGCGAGCACTTCCTCAGGTGACAGAGGAGAGGTGGGAGGCCCTCACCGCAGTCTTGAGTAGAAGTCAATAAAACAAAGTGTAAGTGGAGGATTCATAAGAGGATTTAGGAGGAAAGTATTGTAAGAAGTGGGTGGAGAGAAACAAGAAGAGCAAGAAGAAAACGTGAGAAAGGAAGGGTCTCCGTAGGAGTCTAGCTTCACTATGACCCCACTGCAAGGTTCTCAAGTTTAGCGGGCGCTTCCTTAGACCAGAACCTGTCTCACCCCACCTGCCTCTCAAGCTCAAGGTCCTGAGCCAACCCCTGGTGCCGTAAACCAAACCAAACCAAACACACAAGACCCGAAGCTGATCTTTTGAACACTCTTGTCTCACAGTCACTGGCCAAAGTCTAATAGCAAAGAAGTGTGGAGGAGGTGGCTACTGGCTGCCCCAGTCAGTTCTCGGGACAGAGATAGTTATGCGTCATTATTGACCAGCATTAACTGAGGCAGGAAAATGAGTGCACACAACGTGAAGGGATTGGCATTAAGTACCGACAACACACATTTCACATGTAATGGTTAAGTTCATGTGGCTCATGCACAGAATTTTGATTGGGTCCTAATCTAGTCTGGTTTGTAGCCAGAATTATGGAGAGAATTGAGTTTGTGTGTATACGTACACACGCATGCACACACACACACTACACACACACATATATATAAATGTGTGCATTATGTAAATATAAATAAGTATATATACATATATAAAATAGATTTTAAAATGTTTATATATTTTTTAAAGGAAAAAAAAAACACCCATTCTGACAGGCACTGCTGTTTCTCCCTAACAATTCCGCTGATTCATGAGAAATCTTGAGAACCTCAAATTCTAATGTGGTCTTGGATGAAATGGGAGAAAATATCTCTCCCCTTTTCGTATTGAACTCTTTAGAGGAAAACTGAACATTATTGTTATGACACTCCAAGTTTTCAAGCTTTATCCAGAGCTCTCCTGACTCAGAGTTTAGACCTCAATTCAAAGAAAACAGGCTGGGAGTTGATTTATGCAACACATGATGCTTTTCTGAGAATCACTCTGAGCAAACCAAGGCCGGACTCGCTGAACCCTCGTGGTACAGTCTCGTGGATCGCTTCTCCACCTTTCACACGGAGAGCTTTTGGAACTCCTGTACAGCCAATCAGTGGGACGTTTCCAATCGTGCGGAGCCACAATGACACACGACGGTCTGACAGATACTGTTCCCACTCTCGTCTTTTCTGCCCGTTCAAGCCTGTGCAGGGACCAAGCGCAGACTGAGTCTACGTCCTGACCCAGCTCGGACCCTCCCCGCGATGCCGTCAGGCTGGCCTTCCTGGATATTGTAATCGGCACTTCTGTCTGCGGCACCCGAGCACGTTCTTGTATGATTTCCCAAACACAAACATTCTGCTCTCTTCCTTTCCCCCTTCCATCCTACTCAGGCGAACTATATTTGTAGCATTTGTATCTTTCTAATGGATGCACATGATAAACCGTAGTGACAACTCGGAAGCTGCTGAAAACCCAGTAAAGGTTGTAAAATGCATGCCACATAGGCTCTTCAAGCATTCTTATTTGATAATTGTCTCTATGAAGAAGGGACATGTTTGAATCATGGTTGAAATTGATACGATTCAGCAGGCTAAAAATTGATTTTTTTCTTCTGCCTTTCAAATGTACACATGCTAGTGCCTTATCTTTCAGATGCACAATCTTTAACAAAGATTAAAGCAATAAAATAAATCTGGTAATAAATATAAATAGCCTCTGCAAAAGAAGCTTAATTCACTTCTAGGTACCTCTAGGTAAAAGAAATTGTAATTTTTTCTCAAATGCATATATTGCATACTTTGAAAGGCCATAAAAGAAGAAAATTTTCTGCTGTCAAATAATGGTGTTTAACTCCATCAAATATTGTATTCTTATGACCAAAAGATTAAGTCCATCAAAAGGAAAGAAAATAAGGCTACATAACTTGGAGTCATGCTTCACCTTTTGACAGTTCATTTTAGAGATCACAGTGTTTTCCACTGAAGATCATGAATATTGCTGTTTGCAGAGATGAGAGGCCCAGTGCTATTTGAGTGTTTGTGTAAAGTCGGGAAATTGGAGCTGTGTGTACAGCTCTGACAACATTGTCAGCTCAGACCAAGCATTTCACCTGTCCTTCCAGAGTTTCTACACCTGTATAATCAAATAATAATTGCTGTGCTCAATTGCGAGAGTAACAAAATATTCTTGAAGTTTGGCACCATGGAAAGACAAGTATTGCCAGAGACTCTACAGCATAGATGTATTTGAATTCATACATTAAGGCTATAGGAGTTCAGATAGTCATGCTACCTCTATTTTTGTTTTTGTTCTGGGGTGTGTGTGTGTGTGTGTGTGTGTGTGTGTGTGTGTGTGTGTGTTACTGGGATCACACCCAGGATGTCAGGCAGGCATGGTGCTACTGAGCTACATTACCAGCCCTAGCTACCTCTGACTCCCTGTATAACTTTGAACACGTTATTTATCATTTCTCTACTGCATTATTCTCATCTGTAAAAAAAGGTACAAGGGAGGAAGTCTCAGGTAATAAACAAGCCACAGTCATCCAAAACAATCCTTAAAGTGACAATTAGCAATAGCACAAGTGCAACAAAAGATGATTTTTGTCACCACAATGCATCTCTCTCTACTTGTGATTTCATATAGATTATTAAAACTGATTTGTACCACTTATTTCTCAATCTAACATTAATTTAAACTTTAAACCAAGATAGGATTGTCAAGAGTTCTTTAAAAATCTTAAACAGATAACAGAACAATCCAGCATTTCAGAAAGGAGTGTGAAGTAGCCCTCGCAGAACACATGGTTCAGAGACCCCTGCACACTCCCTTACCCATGGGTCACACAATCCAAATCCCCAGGGGGGCCTCAAACTGGGGTATTACTGAGCCCCACAAGCATCATTTCCCCTGTATGTGCATAATACAATGGCCACGCCTTTGCCATCTGCACTAACCACTTCCACTGCACTATAGATGGTACTTTGGCAGCTTGAGGTGTGACAGCAAAACTAGCATCAGTTTCTTTTTCCTTCTTCACCACTTCACAGGTAGAAAATTCAGTCTTACAGGAGATCTTAGCAACCCCACTGTACAGCTATTTCTTTCACCACTTCGCTGAAAGGGTGCATTTTACAGCTTTACTTTGGCACATCCCAATGCCAGCATCCCTACTGTGGTGTTCTGGGACTATTATTAGTAGAACAAGGCTTACTTGAACACAAACACTGGGATACGGTTACAGTTAGTCAGCAGGATGAACAGAGGGGCTGCTGGGTAACTCGCGAGCACACAGCGCATACCGCGTGGACGTGCTGGATGAGGGAACGACTCAAGTCCCAGGGAAAGGGAGTGGGATTTTAAGAGACTACTCACACTATGCAGATGCTGCACAGTTTTCAGCTATGGATTGTTTCTGGGATTTTCTGTGTCCTATTTTTGGACTGTAGTTGACTATGGGTAGCTGAAAGTATAATCAAAGATAATTCTGGCTCCTGTAATTATCTTACCTTTCTAGTAGCAGTGTGTGTCTAGCGGCTGACTTCTTGACAATTCAACTGTAAGAACGCA
>PVIC010007061.1:0-52082 GCA_004025085.1 Thryonomys swinderianus | reverse complement strand
GGGAGGATCACAAGTTCAAGCCAAGCCTGGACAGTTTGGTGAATTAGCCGGACTCTGATTTAAGCCTTCAAAGGGTAATACAGTCCAAATGGTCTGGGTCTGGGGTGTACAACAGCTCGGTGTGATGACCCTATAAACACACACAAGGACAAAAACAAAAGGCAGTATAGATGCCTCCACACCCAGAACAAAAAGGATTCTTTTCACCAACTTCTACATGAGAACATCCTGGCCAAGCGCCTGATCCGCCTTGTTTGGTCATGTAGCCATGCCTTTGCCCAGTTACTATGGGCAGGGGCTGAAATCGTGTCATGGGATCCCATGGCTGCATCCAGATTCAGGAAGAAAAAGCGGGAGGGAGTGGTCTTTCCAAAAGGTGGGGAGACAGCAGAGGTTGGCTGTGGAAGGAGTAGGTTTTATGCAGCAGACAGTCCCAGATCCATGGGCGGGACTTTCTGTGTAAGTCCTGAGTCTGTTTTCACAAGGATCCACCCTGAGTCGTCCCTTTGCTCTGTGTTGTTCAAGAAGAGATCTGACTCTTAGGGATTCTTTACCCAGGCTTCCATTTTACCTTCCTGTTTTTTGTTTGGTCCCTGAGAGGTGATGGCTGGAGAAGCCGAAAAGATGGGAAAGTGGGGTGTTTCTTCTGTGTCTCCTCTGCCTTGGGTGGATTCTCAGGCAGCAGTTTGTCTCTTCTGAGGCACTAGCTCCGAGGAATGTTGCCCCTGTAGTTTACATTTCGGGGTGACCATGATCCCACACACTCTGCCTCCTCCATTGTTCCAATTAATCCTGGAGAAATAGAGTTGTTCTACTTTTACTGATTTCCTGAGCTGTAAAACCAAAGGAGCTATTTTCATGGTCAGACTTGATTTATTTCTCCACATATGATCCTTCACTCTGCCTCTGAATTTTTTTTTTTTTTTGAAACAGGGTCTCGCTTTGTAGTTCAGCGTGGCCCTGAGCTCACTCTATAGCCCAGGCAAGCCTTGAAACTCAGCAATCCTCATGTCTCTGCCTCCTGAGTGCTGGGATTAGAGGCATGAACCACCAAGCCCAGTTTGCCACTGGATTATTAAAAAACTAGTACCAAAGAAAAAAAAAAAAAGCAACCAAAACTGTACTTGGAATTGAACCTAGGGCCTTCACTGAGTTACACCCAAGTCCCCTTTTAAAAAATATCTTTTTGTTTCGAGACAGGGTCTTGCTAAATTGCCTAGATTTAGCTCGAACTTGTAATTCTCCTGCCTCATCCTTTCAGCGTGCTGGGATTATGGGTATGTGCCACCATGCCAGGCTTTCCAATGGACTTTGTAATGGAAACCATTATGGTTTAAGTCTAAAATATGCACTGAAAGTCCCAAGTGTCAGAGGTGACTGGATCACATGGGTGTATACTCATCAGTGAAGTAGTTTAATGATTGATTATGCGTGTAGCAGACAGGGCCCGGTAGGAGGCGAACCACTGGGCATGTATCTTGGGAGGCTCTCCTCCCTCCCTTCTCTTTCTTTCCCTGCCTGCCATTGGTTGAGCATTTTGCTCCACCAGGCTCATCCACCCTGCCATTTCTGTCTTGGATCCAGCCGATGATTGATTGCATCTTCTGAAACCAGGATCCCAAATAAATATCTCCTCCTTTAAATTGCAGGTGTCTGGTATTTTGTTCCAATGATGGGAAAGTGACTCATCTGGAAACTTTTTTCCACTCATAAAAGGTTGTATATCCTGTAAGTGAATTTTAGATGGCAGCAAGAAGTTCCAGGAAGAGTCCTCTGGGTGGGGGGGGGGGTGTAGCGCGTGCCCTCCCCACGACGCTGTCATCCATTTAGGTTCCTGAGGAAATGCAGCCAGTTCTTAATTAATTGCAAGTGGGTGTGCCTGGAGGATCCTCTCCCGGCCTTTCAACGCTTGCTTGTCTCTTGCCTCGCTGTCAGCAGAATGAAGTCTCTTTAAAGTGAGCAAACACAAAATTAGAAGCAGCAGAAAACAACCAGTGTATAAGAAAATCCTAGCCAAATGGTTGAGTGACTCCTGTGTGACCTGGATTCTTGTTACACAACCAATGGAGAGTTGACATATAATGAATTTTTTTTTTATTTGATCGCTTTCATTCTGGCATGTCCATCCAAGGAACAGTCATACTCCCATTATGTTAACCAGGGAAATAGTAGTGGTCTGCCTTTTCTAGTACTCCATTCTGGAGGAGTGGAAATGTTAACTGCACTGTTTCCCCTTCTGAAGAATTAGTCTATATGAACTTATTTATTTTCTCAGCATTGGGTTCCTAAAATTACCATGAATTATGTCCTTCATCTCTTTTTTTTCCCTCGGCAATCTTTTTTTTTTTGCTTTTGAGACAGGGTCTCGCTTTGTAGTTCAGGCTGGCCCTGAGCTCACTATGGTGCCCAGGCAAGCCACCGTGAACTCAGCAATCCTCCTATCTCTGCCTCCCGAGTGCTGGGATGACAGGCGTGAGCCACCACGTCCGGCATTGTGGTATGCGGTGTTGAATGTTGGTGGGCGTGTCTCCACGCCCAGCATTATATGTGGTTACGGGGGATCGAACTCAGGACCTTGCACTTGCAAGGCAGGCGCCAGAACCACTAAGCTAACCCTCCAGCCCTTCCCCTGCAATCTTAATGAAATGTTTCTGCAACAGTTAAAGTTTCAGTTTTTGCTATAGTAGCAACATTGTGACCTCATAGTAGCTTTAACAAGAGAAACATTTATTTCTCCTGGGCCATATTCATTGGCAATTATGTCCTTATTCTGTCACCTTTCTGATACCTAACCCCCACAGTTTAAAGGAAGAGAGATTTGATTGGCTGGCTTCAATGTAGCAAGGCATGATGGAAGGGTCTGGGTGGAGCAAACAGCTCATGACTAGGCAGCCAGGAAGCAGAGTAAAGGGAGGAGTTGGGGAGGGAGATATATGTTTCCAGGTCATGCTGCCATGATCTGACTCGATCCAGGACCCCCCTCCAAGTAGCACGCACCTGGATTCATCCATTCATCCATTCATTCATTCATCCATTCATTCATTCATTCATTCCATCAAAGAGCAGATCACTGAGTAGTCTGAGAATTTGGGGAGATACTTATATCTAAACTATAACACTTCAGGCCCCGGGCTGGTGGAGTAGCAGATGTCTGAAAGGTTGCTGTTCTTGTGGCAGAAGAAACTGGAAAAGTTTCCTCTGATCATTTTTCAAGGTTGTAGAAATTTATGTGATGATGTCGATCTTCTTGTGCTCACTTCTATTTTTCCAAAGTTGCACCACAAGCCTACTTGACATCTCTTCTTTATTGTATTATAGAGCTCTCAAATGTAAGTCAGATGTAGTGGTGCATACCTACAATCCCAGTACTATGGGAGGCTAAGCAGGAGGATTCCAAATTCTTACTCAAACTGGGCAATATAGCAATTTAATGAGATCCTGTCTCAAAATAAAAATTAAAATAGGGTTGGGGATGTAGCTCAGTGCAAAGGCCCTGAGTTCAATCCCTACTACCCCCTGAAAAACCCCTCATATGCAACCTCAACAAAATGGTGCTCTTGCTTTTACTTTTAATTACTTCCAACTCAGGAAATGATACCACTTTCATCCTTGTTCCATAAGTCAGAAATCTAAATATTTTACTCTCAGCTGCCACATTCAACCTATCCACAAATTTTAGTGAAATTTCTTCAAAATAGTTTTGGAATTTTCCTACCTTTTCCCTGAATCCCTTACAGCTACTAGTCTTAGCTTGGGTTCCACCACCAACTCCTAGATAGTAGATTCCTCAGTAAAAATTAAAATGTAAACGATGGCCGGGCATAGTGGCTCACGCTTGTAATCCCAGCAGTGGGGGAGGCAGAGACAGGAGGGTTGCTGAGTTCGAGGCTTGCCTGGGCTACATAGTGAGCTCAGGGCCAGCCTGAACTACAAAGTGAGACCCTGTCTCAAAAAAAAAAAAAAAAAGTAAATGATGATTTTTTTTGGGGGGTGGTGCCCAAGACATTATTGAAGGCAATAAATACTAGTTTAAAGTAGAGGGAGTGGGTGTGTCCTTACGGAGTCAGACCCAGCATTCCAGCCTTCTTTGGCGCTGCTGCACCTTCTGGTGGTATTCATGCCCCTGTATTTCATGATGTGTCAGTAAACTGGATTGTATGCTGGGGGAAGGGATTCTTGATTTGCAGAATTTGCCTGAGTTTTGTTATGTAAATATTTTCACTGTGGCCGATGTCAGTCCACCAATGGTAGAACAACTAACTGCTTGTCAGAATTCCTGAATATTTAACAAGCAGCACTTCTAAGCCAGTCCCAGCTGGCTCTCACAAGCATAATTCTAACTGAAGCCCTTGGTCGGCTGCCATTGTTGAGACTCATTATAAATCTGGTCCCTTGGTGGGAGGGAGTGGCGTGTGGGATCATCCTGACAGTCTGCCACTCTGAGAGGGCAGGCGGAGGCAGTAAAATCCCCCCAGAATTACTGGTCACTCAGGTTGTTCCTGTCATCTCTGCCTCAGAACATGGGGAGCATCTCTGATGAGAAAGGAAAACATCTTTATTCTAAGCTAGGAGTGATGGAAATGGAGGGGCTCGTATTCCCTCCGTTCGCCATCTCCACGTTCAGGTGCGCAAGCGCTTTTAGAGCGAGGGAGATGGAGGAACACGGCGTGTTCCACGGACCAGGAACTTTCTGCACTCTGACTCCCGGCCCCATTCTCAGCCGCTTTCCTCCCTTCCAAGCCCAGCATGGGGATCTGAGCCAAGAAGAAGGCTGGCAGTTTGTATCTTCAGCCTCAGGAGTCTGGAGAAGAAGCTCAGTTCTTAATTTCACCCTCTCGGTTGCACTAGGGATGTCCAACAGATATAAATCAGGGAGAAACATGGCTCCCTGTGGGTGTAGAACCTTGCGTAATAAGAGTGGCACCGTGTGGCTGGTTGGTGACCGTAGGAGCCATGGAGGACCCCTCCTCAGATCTGTCTTCCAGAGATAGGCTGACTCAAGATTGCTGTTGACTGACAATGGCCTCCAGCCAGGTCTTCAGATTGTGCCCCTGGTTTCAAGCTGAAGCTATGTTCCTTAGCAGTGGTACAAGGCACCATTCATGGCCAGGAAACTTTCTTGTTGAGCCCTGTCTAAGTCAGGTAGAGCCTTAATTTACCATAGTTGCGTATGGCGTCTCTTACTCCTCATTCTTCTTGTTCTTTGTCTTTTTACTAGGGTCAGGGGTACATCATACCTGGGACACTCTCCTCGCATCTTCTGTTCCTTTTCCCTTTGGCTTTCATGGACACTGGTCTCAGTAATTCCTTTGTGTTTCTCGCTCTGTCTTGACATCAGCTTCCTGTTGAACCCATTGACACGGTCTTTGAGGTATGGTACCAGTTTAGCTTTGAGGTATGGCCCAGACTTAGCTTCCCTGATGAACCAGGAACCTATTTGACAATGACGGTGGCAAGGTTAGCCCCGCTGAGAGGAAGTCCAAGCTGTTGCAGCTGTACATCATCTCTGCCTTTCGCCATCATGACTACTCCACTCATGCTCTCAACACTGCCAACACAGGAGTGGACAAAGATGAATCTGTTTTTGGCTTAGGCCAACATATCATGTGAATTCATTGTTGAGCCAAAGCTCTGCTCTCCCTTAGTTAGCTAGTCATAGTGAGTCTTTATGAAGACATAAGTATGGGAATGAAGGAGACCTACCTGTACAAAAGAGATAGGGGATATGAAGGCGAGGGCCAAATGTTTCATTTATTTGTGTTCTCTAATCCACTTAGCCCAGTTTGTAAGACTTCCTTGCTATTATTTGCTGAAATGATATTATGCCTGCCCAACCTTATGTATTAGCTGGTCTAACAATACCCAGATCAGGAGGTGAAATTCAGATCATGTTGGGAAGCAATCTATGCTCTAGGATCAGGTGTCTTATATCTACTACAGCCTAGGAGTATGGCAAGAACTAAATGGTGGATTATTTTTTGTTGCAGGGCTGTGATGGGGTGAATAGTGTTTTCTCCAAATTTTTATATTGAAGTCCTATGTGATTACATTTGGAGATAGGGGCTGTAAGGAGGAAATTACAGTTAGATAGGTCATGTGGCTGGGCTCTAATAGGGTCCTTATAAGAAAATCGAAAGAGTCCAGAGAGCTCTTTGTTTCTTCACACACATACACATCGGAAAAAGCCCATATAGGGACACAACCATTTGGAAGGCAAGAAGAAAACTACACCAGAAACTGAAACCTGAAAGCACCTTGATCTTGGAATTCTAGCTTTTGTAACAAGGAGAAAATAAATTTGTGTTCGTTAAACTGCTTAGTCCATAGCATTTTGTTATAGCAACTCTAGAAGACTCATACAAGATGTTAAGGACTTGCTACATAAACCTAAAAGTACTGATTGAGACTTTTCTATTAAAACTTGCCTGAGATACTCTCCCATTGGCAGAGATAATTGTAATGCAGCCTGAATTTACTCTAGGTCTATCTCTGGCTGTGCGTTCCATTCACACCTGGCATCCTTGAGTTGTTCAATAAAGGGATTGGTGAAAATCTTCCAATTGTGCTGTCTGCTGCTTCCAAAGGTAAGAGACTTGTTGACTCTTCTGCCTTTTTCTTAGTAGTAGAAGCTGCATATATAAACACTTTCTAGCATTATGTAAATTGCTCTGTCCAAACTTTCAGTTTGCCTTGGCCATACTAAGTGAAGAGGAATTGTCTTGGAGTGCATATAAAATATGTACTACAGTTAATATATACGTAAGTAACAGCGTTTCATTAAAATTTTTTATTATAATGCTAAAGCCAGAGGGCAAGTGGTCTGTGGGACATAGGTTGGGCAATCCTGAGTAGGGTTTCTTTCTTACCTTCTGGTCTATCAGAGTATTTGCCATTACCATACTCTTCAGTTAATATGTGTCATCCAGGGGCCGGGGATTTAGCTCAGTGGTTCTGGCATCTGCCTTCCAAGCACAAGGTCCTGAGTTTGATCCCTGATGCCTCATATCACAGTGCTGGATCTGGTGGCTCACAACTGTAATCCCAGCACTTGGGAGGCAGAGGCAGGAGGATCGCTGTGAGTTGAAAGCTAGCCTGGCCTACATAGTGAGTTCAGAGCCATCCTGAACTACAAAGTGAGACCCTATCTCAAATGAATCTGAATGTCTTGTTTTTAGTGCTTCATTTTGAGTTAGGAATTGAAAGAATACATTAATCAAACAGCCATTCTTTGTGCTGTAGTTTAGGTTGGTCTATTCTCATTAAAAAAGTGGTTAGTATCTACTACAGTTGGGGCCATAACTTGGTTAAATATTTTAGTAGTTGTACTAATTTCCTAAGGGTGCTATGGTAAATTAACACGAGGGAAGATTTAATCCCTGACAGTTTATGTGGAATGTGATACTATTTTTTCTGTACTCTTTTGGTCAGTGTGAAGAATTTGGCCTTTCCTCCTGTGTCCCTGATTTGATCTTGACCCCAAGCCACACTTTGCTGGTCATGTTTTGATTAAGTTTTCATCCGGCTTTTCATTTACTCATAGAATATTATTCTTGTTGAAAAAACTGAAGATATAAATTTTATTTTTGGCTTGACAAAATCCTGTCCTTTGTATTTTTTTCTCACGGTAAACTTAATACTTCCTTCTTCAGGTTATCACTCTCTTTTTCTACCTGGCTATGGTTCTTTGTTTTAGATGCCTGGATCAAGAGATAGTGAGGTGTCGGGAAGCATTATTTCTGGGTGTTTTCAGAGATCTGCACATTGAATAGGGGACCTGAAGGGAAGATCTACCTTTGGTGTCTGCAGGAAACATTCAATCAGTTGGGAACCGTGATGGAGAACAGAAAGACAGAAGAAGGTGACTCACACACACTTTAGGTTGAGGACACCTCTCTTCTTTCTGCCTGCTCACATCAGAGCTCTATGTTCTTTGGCCTTTGGGTTCTAGGATGTGTACCAGAGGCTCTTCGGGACTCCCCAGCCTTTGGCTTCAGCCTAGAGTAACACTGTGAGCTTCCCTGGTTCTAAGTCTTCTGGACTTGAACTGTATCAAACCATTTTCTCTGGTTCTCCTGCTTGCAGATGGCTATAGTGAGGCCTCTTCTCCAAGATTATGCAAGTTATTTCTTCTAATAAACCTGCTGTCAAATGTCCTCTTGGGTTTGTCACTAACAAACATCCCAAATCTAAAACAACAACAACAAAATGAATCCGTGCATTCTGTGTATTTTATGATCATGTTCTTAGCCCTATCTACAAATTCACTTGGTAAATTTTCTATGAACCATTGTAAGGAGATAGAGGTCTTGAATGACTCCACCTCTACCTTACAAATATCATTCTCCCTCCAGGTAGGTTCCCAGCCTTCTCCACCCCCACTCTCCATTTTACAGAAGCTGCTGTTCTAGCCTGTCTGCTTCTGAGCCTGAAAGTTAACGCTGCCTCGTTTACATTTTTGATGAAGCTGGTTGTCATTTCTGATCCAAATTGGAATTATTTCTGTTATCGCTTATTGTGTAACAAGTACTTCAAAAATTCAGGGGCTGAACATAGTGAGTACCCCCCCCCTCGCTTCTGTCAGTTGTGTGGGCTGTTCCTCTGCTGATTGCACTGGAGACCTTTATGCAGATAAGTTTTGCTGGAGGGTTAATGCAGTCCACTGGCTTTTAAATTTGCCCTTGTCTTAGTCCCCTCGTGCTGCTATAAAAAATACCTTAGACTAGGTGGTTCATAAATAACACAAATTTATTTCTCGCAGTTCTGGAGCCTGGGAAGTCAAAGATCAAGACACTCATTCTTACATAGCAGAAGAAATTTTCTTAAAGCTCCGCCCCCTTATGT
The DNA here is from genome assembly GCA_004025085.1 of Thryonomys swinderianus. NCBI lineage: Eukaryota > Metazoa > Chordata > Mammalia > Rodentia > Thryonomyidae > Thryonomys > Thryonomys swinderianus. The sequence continues at coordinate 43,241 of PVIC010007061.1, read as the reverse complement.
TTGCTGTACTGGAGAATGAATCCACGGCCTTCGTGCCGAGCTGTGTCTCCAGCACTTTTTACTTTGTTTAGAGACAGGGCTTTACTAAGCTGCCCAGGCTGGACTCACACTTGTGATCCTCTGGCCTCAGCCCGTGAGTGCTGGGATGACAAGTGCACTCCAGCACCAGAGCCCCTTCCAGCCCTTTCCTAGGATGCTAATCCCACCCTGTCAAAATTAGAGACCTCACGAGTCCATCACCACCTACAGGTCCCACCTGTTAATACTGTTGCTTACATTTACAGCACAGCAGCTTTGGGTGGTGACGGCCTCCACATCCTGGTATTTGTCCCTTGTGCAGATCCCACTTGTAGAACAAATAGCCCATAAACCATGGCACAAGTGACAAGGAGTCGCTTTTGGGTTAGTAATTTCTACCTTGCTGGCTGACTGTCTCTAGGGCTCCTCTGCCTTGCTGACTCTAATGAAGCCGGTTCTCACCTGGGTAGGCCCACGTGTCAAAGAGGTGAATCTAGAATGGAGAAATGGTGTTGTCATATTCATTCCCACCCCAATCACCACTGCCACCGTTGTCACTGTCTCTACTGCTGCCGCCACACTCCTGGGTAGTCTTGATCTTCATGGGTCATTATCAACCACTGACTGATGAGGAGGACAGGCCTAGGCATATGATCATCCTGGTTTCTTCTGTATCTCTCTCCTTCAAATATATGGCATCTGTCTCCCGTGTCTATGTGGCCTAGGAGCTTTGGGGACCTGGTGAGAGAGAGGAAGAGATGTTTTGATCCTTTTCAACTACCTTATCTATCACCTAACCCTGCCTGAGAGATGGAGCTGGATTTCCTGCCTCTGAGCTCCCCTGATGTGAAGGGTTTGCCAGCCTGAGCTGTAATGGTCCTGAATATAGACATTTTCATTTTTTTCCCACCAGCCTAGGGGGTTGGGGACCTGGAAAGAGGATTAAGGGCATGTTCTGGTGGGTTTCTGGGAGTGCGGATAGTGGCCTCATTCTGGGGCCACTATCACTCAAAGAGCCTCTAGAAATAGTCTTCCACTGTTCACCGTGGGCTGTTGTGAGTGGCCCCATCTCCCACAGATGGGGCCTCTCTGTGGTGACAGCACCTCTCTGATGGTAAAGAGATCCTCAGAAGAGGAGACTGCTCTTCACCTCTAGAAGAAGCGATCTCCCTACACAAATCCCACCCTGTCTTCCCCTCATCATGCTTTTTCTGTAGATCTCTTTCCTGTACTGCATCAGACAGACACATGGGAGGAAAACAGCTGGTTCTGTGCGGCAGAGACAAGAACGGCTGCCTGAAGAAGCTAGAAAGCCGGGTAGGGCAGGAGCTGAACGAGCACTGTGCCTTGAAGAGCCGTGGTAACTCAGCCACTAAATGTCTCATTTAGGAATTGAACCCACTGTCAAGGCAGTCTGAGTCAAAGATAATTTAAGTGAAAACATAAACATATACTCCTATACATATATATCTGGCTGTGATGCTCAGGCTGGTCTTGATCTCCTGGGCTCAAGTGGCCCCCTTGAATCTGCCTCTCATTCACTAAATTCTAAAAGATGTACCTGTGGAATTAATAAACTTATTAAATGGTAAGATAGTTAAATGAGCACAACATAATCATTATAGCTTAGTTTCCAATTTCATGAGCTATTGATTTGAGTTTGTGAAAGGGTAAGATTTTCTTGGCTTGATTGATTTGTAAATGGAAAACTCTTCACTCACAGGCCTTACTCTCCTGGGCTAAAGAAAAACAAGCTAGTAAGTGACAAAGTGACATCTTTCAGCGGGACATCCCCACATAACCTTGTTTAAAGTTGTGTCCTGGGCATGGTCCCACTCCTGCACCATTGGTTTCTCAAGAGAAATCACTAATCTTATTTTAAGAACAATGTGACTACTATACATTGTTTGATGTGAAGTGCTTCCTAAATATTTTCCTGAAAATTCCCATGTGTTCCTGATAACCAAGTGTGAGGTAGGTAGGTATGTAGGTAGGAAAGGAACGACTGATCCCATTTTACAGATGAAAACACTGAGTCTAAGGAGAGGTTGGATTCAGCAGAAGTGGAACTAAACTTGAGAGGCTCTGGCTGTTAGCACTGCTCAGGGTTGAATCGGCCCCCAGAGGGGGGTCACAAACTTGAGTGGGACACAGCTATGTGTTTAATCAGGAGTCTCAGGGCGGACCTCACTAAAGAGCCAGTGATAAAGATGAGATTCCATGTGTGAAGTCACTGGTACAGCGACGGCTTTGGTGCCATGGTTAAATAATTTCTGCTGTGTTTCCTGAGAGTCTAGCTTGGTGTGTGGAAACACAGGAGGATTGTAGCTCCCTGGACCCTATTTCCAAGATGCTTCTGTTCCTCTGGGAATGCCAGAATTAGCAAATAAAATTATGGAGTGTCCAGTTTACTTTGAACTTCTCTTAAATAACTTTATTAGTATACATAGGTCCTGAGTGTTGCATGGGACATATTTATGCTATCAAAAATTCATTGCTTACATGGCATTTAAACTTGATGAATCATCCTTTATTTTATCTATCTGGCAGCTCTAAAAGCAAGATAAGGCACTTGAAGAACCTTGTTTTCCCAGTCGTCCAGGAGCCCTACCTAATGCCCCATACTCTGTCCCCCTTGTCAGAACCACGCAGAATGACCGTCACCATCCAGACCCACACCCCAAGTCCTTTGTAGCTCGGTTGATCAATACAAAACCTCCCAGGTTATTTACACTCCGAGCTCAGAGGACCAAGGCTCATGGTGACGCTTCAGGCCAGGTCATCTTGAGCCATATGGAGCAGGGAGCCCGAACTCACATCTGAGGCAGAGCCCTGGCCCCGTGGCTTTCTGCTTGATGAGTCCTGGACTGACTAGGCAGAAAGCTTTAGGTGGGGTTAGGGTGGGACACATACACCATTTGTTTTTTTAGTTTCTCATTCCTCAGGCTCCTTGGGTAGGCTGTGTTCAAACGCACAGCAGCTAGAGCTTCCCCTTCCCTTACACACCTACATTAGTGTTCACAGTCCAGCAGGAACACACATTTCCCAGTGCCCGGGCTCACCCAGAGTGCTCACGCACCCTCAGACGCTCAGCCAGCAACTGGAAGAGGATGGCTCCGACTCACACGAGACATTATTTCCATCTGCAGATTTAATTTAGATTAACATGAAAAAAATACATGGACTATTTTTCTGCAGGCTTAGTGAATACTGCTTAATTTCAAGGGGAGATAAGGGTGTGTGTGTGTGTGTGTGTGTGTGTGTGTGTGTGTGTGTGTGTGTAGGTCATCTTTAAAGATAGTCTAAGAAGAAAAGAAAACCAATGAGCTCTGGGGTGATCTCCAAAATCTTGGGGAGCACTGCTCTGTGACTAGCTGTGGCCATCAGGGTAAGGACTCCTGAGCACATTGGAAGCTGGTCCCTGGAAACCAGACAGCCATAGAAAGAGGAAATATTCTCTCTCTGTCAGGACCAGTGATTCAGGTAAATTTTCACAGTTGGGAGACTTGGGGCTGAGCTGCCTGTTCTCGAACTCCCAACCTTCTCCAGTCTCCTCTGCCTCAGGAGATCTTCCCTCTGCTGAGCCACAGGCTTGTCCTCCGTCTTGTTGGAGACACACACGGCTGCTGTTGGGCCTCCCTCTGTGAAGGAAGACTCTGGCCTTGGAAAGTCCTCAGCCCCTAGTAGCAACTGGGCAGAGTCTCCAGCTTCAAAGTCTCCCTGGGCTCCAGTGTCCATAGTCTTGGTATATAATATTACATAGTTATTCCTGCCTTCTCTTCCCCCAAAAGGGGGTGAACTGCAACAGAGCATGGTTTGTACTAACACTGAACATCATTCCTCAAAGCCCCCAAGAACATTTCCGCTCTGATCTGTGTAATTTTGAAATGCAGTGGACTTTTCGCTTCCATCCTGTAATCTTTCAGCACTCAGATTCAATTTAGATTAAGAGGAACAAAGGCAGGGGCTGTTTGCCCTCTGCTCAATCAGTGGTGCCTGGGGTTCATCTGGCATCTGTCCTGCCCTGTGCCTCTCAGCCATGCAATGCGGAAAGTATTGGCAAAGGGAAGGCTGTCCCAGGACGGATGGGAGGGGTGTTCTCGGAGCTACTGTACCCAAAACGAATCCTTTCCTTCTCATTGTCCTTGGCTATGTGCACATCACCATTTTCTGACCCTCGTGATGTGCTGATCACCTGCTTTGGGCTCAAGGCTCCTCCTGGAAAGTGAGTTCTAGGTCCTTCTCTCAGCTTCCTGAGTTCAGCAGCAGTGGGACTTCCAGGGACCCCTAGTTTTTACTTTTCCACATTCACCAGTGCAGCAAAGTCCTGCTTGGTTTAAGGAGTCACAGCTCCCTTACTGCTTTTTGCCATGCTCCCAGCTTTATGTCACAATTTGGAGCCCACCATTTGACCTCATTTTCTTCCACAAGCCTCTGTGGACTTCTTACCTGGGGTCAGCCCCCACTGCAGCCATGTAGGAGGACGGCTGGCACCTGTCACAAAACTTTGCATGTATTTCATTTCTGGGGAGGATCCGATGCATGATCACTAGGGATGCAGGCTGTGGCCCACGTCACCCACTGAAAACTCCATGGAATGTGCTTGAACTGAGCATGTGCACCGTAAGCAATGCACGATTGCGTCTTATCTGGCAGCCAGGCTGCATAAACCCCAGCCCAGCAGAGAGGGGACTTGAGAGTGAGTGGCCTTAGTCTTTGGATTTTGAAGGCTCTTATTTGAGGAGGATATAACGAAGTTAAACTCAACTTTCACAAACCTAAAGGCACATGTTTACATTCCATTTCTAACTTCCACCTAAGACTCTGTGCTCCAGTTCGCAGACAGGAGCGCTGAAAGCACACGTTCAGTGTGCCCAGGGGAGGTGAGATTGCCTCTTCCCCTGGGCTCTAATGCTCCCCACGGTACACTGTCAAAGTGTCAGCCCTTCTAGGACACGGGACTCACAGTAGATTAATGACCATGGCTGGTCCACAGGGAATGAAATTATTAATAATCTATTCTTGATAGAACAAGTCTTGGCTCCCCCTCTCCCAGCGCGTTACCGGCTGTGGACGGCTGGGAAGGGTCCCATTCATCACACTGCTCTGATGTTCCTGCCTGCTCCATAGTCACCGGAATGAATATATTGCTCAGAAAACACGTGAGGGATTGTTACAACACAGACACTATGAAGGCATTATTTTCATTGTCAGGCTGCTTGACGGTTTCATAATTTTAATGAAAGAATTGGCTTTCAGACTCCAAGGAGGGATTAAAGGTGCCCACAGACGCATGGTGATGGCTGAAATGCTTTCCCAAGGGGCAGGCTGCATGCTGGGTGGTCTGGGGACTGCAGCCCTGCCTCTCCTGGGGTCCCATGGAGGAGCTTTGTGCCCATCACTCAGGGGCTGAACCTGCCCTCAGCACTCTTGCTTGAGGTCTTCTGATAAAATCAATATACCTTGGGCCGGAGATTTAGCTCAGTGGTTCCGGCACCTGCCATGAAAGCGCAAGGTCCTGAGTTCGATCCCGGTAACCACATACAATGCTGGGCGTGGAGACTCACGCCCACCAGCAATCAATGCCACATACCACAGTGCTGGGCATGGTGGCTCACGCCTGTAATCCCAGCACTTGGGAGGCAGAGACAGGAAGATTGCTGAGTTCGAGGCTTGCCTGGGCTCCATAGTGAGCTCAGGGCCAGCCTGAACTACAGAGCGAGACCCTGTCTCAAAAAAAAAAAAAAATCAATACACCCTCTAAAAAGAGAGAAAGTAAAAGAGATAAAATTTGAATCATTTGTATGACCCCTGTAGGTCTCTGTTAGCTGCCTACGACTGAAACCGATTTAGGGGAATGGATATGGGCAAAATATACTATACACATCGAGCCCCAAATATGTGACATGGCGGGAGGGAGTAAGGAGGTTAATGGGAGTTAACTGTGCTAGGAATGAACCCACGGTCTCCACATGGAGCTCCATCTTCAGCCCTTTAAAAATATTTACTATTCAATACACTGCAGTGAGGTACCACACTGGTGCGCGTAGGCCCAACTTGTTGCCTGACTTCAGGGAGCTGATCCTGGGCAGAAGAGCAGCTCTCAGGCTGTCAAACCCAAGTGCATGTGGGTGTTCCCAGCGTGCAGCTTTAAGGGGATAGTTCAGGAGTCTGAGAGGCTGAAGTTATTCCTGGTTCCGTAACTCCTTGGCTCCCGGCTCCTCACTGCTCCACGCTCTTCCTCTGCCTTGTTAGGAAAGAGCTGATCTGATGGAGATGATCTCACAGTGCCTGGCACAGAGTGCCAATCACCGTGATGTTTGGTCCCCTTGTGCATGAGTCCGCTGTGCGTTTTGTGACCAAAGGACTGAGGGATCCCTCCTGGGACGTTTCAGATACTGAAGCCCTCTGCTGCTCTGTACCATTCAGGCTGTGTCCTTTGGCTGGAGAGGTGATAGGAGGTACTCTCTAGGTTCATTAGTTCTCCCTCCTGGCCATAATATAGCCACAAATAGGCAATCTCATTATATAGCCATTAGATGTGCATAAAAGTGGCTGCTACAAAGCCCATTAAGTAATTATAAAGTAATCTGAAACACACCAAAAGAAGCATCTTGTTTGATCTATTCTAATTGCTTAGACATCCTTACCTAATCCTGATTGGAATGTGGGCCTTAGAAGAATGACACTTGTGTCGGCTTCTATATCCAGGACCCTTGCTGTTATGCTGGTTTTTGTGATCCAGTGCTGGGGGACACACATAATGAGGTGGGCAAGGATTTGGGCTCTGAGAGCAGCTCTTACACAGCCCTCTGGAATTCAGGAGTGGAAGCTTCTTTGGAAAGTGTTCCTCTGGGCTGCTGGAAAGGCTCTCAGGATAACATGCAGAATGCATGTGAAATAAAGAGGGACAGAGCAGATGGAAAGCCTCTAGCTTGGCTAGCTGAACAATATTTGCACCTTGTCCTGATACCTTTCATACCAAACCCTCAGGCACAATTTCTTGCACATGTTCTGTATGACTTTTCTTGTGCTCTTCTAGGGTGCAACAAAATACCATGAATAAATAAGTAGCTTAAAATAACCTAAATTCATTTTCTAACAGTCCCAGAGGCCATAAGTCCAACAAAATATCGGTGTTTACTCGGTTACAGTCTTTCTGAAGCCTGAGGTGGAGGAAGACCATTCTTTGTCTCTTCTAGCTCTGGTAGCGTGAGGAATTCTTTGTCTTGTGGAAGCGTAACTCCAATCTCTCTGTCTGTCTTCACATTCCCTTCATTGCTGACTTCTCATAAGTATACCACTCATGTTGGGTTAGGGGCCCACCCTATTCCATATGACATTACCTTCACAAATTACATTTGCTATAAACTATTTCCAGTTGAGCTCACAATGTGAAGAACTGAGAGGCAGAACTTCAGAATATCTTCTTTGGGGAAGAATAATTAAACCCATAATACTTTTTTATTGGTGTCATATTTGCCATAGTACAAAATTATTTAACACTCTTCGAAGCAAAGGAAGGGAATGGAATGCTCTTACAAGTATTCACTGGTCCACAAAGTATGCTAAAGACATTGTTTTGGACTAAGTCTTCCTTCTCCCTTGGTCCTTGTTTGTGCCTTCACTGGCAAAATGGAGGAACTGAGGAAGGGAAACATCTTCAAGACATCTTTTGCCCCATTTGGTAATGCAAGGATGTGGCGGGTCAGACTGAAGCACAAGTCTGTTGAGCATTTGTCTATACTCTGGCATCACCATGTAAGCCAAGCATTTTTTTTCCCTGTCTGAGGTTAGACCCCACTCTCCCCGCCCCATGGCAGTCCCTGTGTCTGCATCCACATCACTTCAGGAGGAATCTGAGGGATAACAGTAGGACCCTGCAGCCACAACAGAGCCATTCACCTCTGCCTCATTCAGTGAGGCAATGCCAGGCTGGGCTCAGAGAAGAAATCTTCTGCCAGTGACAACCTGATTAGAGAGGATGTCATAGCAGGCCAGCAAGTGCGATCCAAGGTCAAATATGAAGCGTAGTATTTTCTAGAAGGGATGACTCTTCAATTAAAATATTCACCTTACTTTATTTCTTTTTAATTTCTTATATGCCAGTTGTCTTTGGAGTGATGTTACAGAACAGAATGAGGGCATTTCTACACCTGAGGCATTAGATAGAAATTGCATTTCCTCACTGACTTTCATCATCAAATCAGAGCGTATGTTCTGACCACCCATCAGGTTTGCAGATTCTTCATTTCTGCCTCCTTTTCCACGCACCTGACCTCTGTGGTCTCCCTTTTGGCCCATATCTACTTTGGGGAGATAACTTTCAAGCAGCACCCCCATCCCCCACTCCCTGCCCATTCATTTGAAATTCTTTCCTGTGATCCCTCTTATTTTGATCTTCTCCTATGTCTTTTTGATTTCACCCCATTAACATGGGATCTATTGTCTTCATGACCTAGTGCCTTTGTGTGTCAATACTGGCACTCTATTCTTTCCAGTAGCACTTCAGAGATCAGATAGCAACACCTTTTTCATTTTATCTTGACTATGCTTTGGGAAATTTGTAGTTCTTTTTGCTTGTTGAGATGACATTTGCCTTTATAGGAGGTCTCCAAGGCAAATAAGCATGCTGTAGAGACCTGGGTTTCCATCCCAAAGAGCAAATATCTTCAGAAATGGTAGTCAAATATTGCCTTTGCCAAAATCATACTTTGAACAGAGTGGTCTCTTATGTTGGTAACATCAACACATTTGTAATGTGAAACTTGTTAAAAAATCAAACAGGCTAGGCATATAACTGAGTGGTAGAGTACTTGCCTAGCATGCATGAGACACTGGGTTTGATCACTGGCCACACACACACACACACACACACACTAACACACATGTAAATTTTCAGGAATATCTAAGGATGACACAAAAATCTGTTGTTACAAGCTTTTCAGGTGATTCTTGGAGCATACCAAAGTGGACAATACCTTGATGTAAGGAATTATGTAAAGATTTTAAAAATATCAAGGTTGTAGACTTATTCAATCAGATCACAGTTGCTAGGGTAATATCTCTTGCTTCTTTTTCATTAGCCTCATCTCTCAGCTCTGGTTGATGCATATTCACCCTCTTACCAATTATATGTTGTCATTGGTTCACTTAGCCTGGCTCTCTTAGGGTCTATTCATCCTGCCCTGCTCAAGAATGGCAGTGAGCAGATTTCAGCACATGGACAGCTACACACCCCAGAGTCCCCAGGAAGCCTCCCTTGTCAGCAGACATCACTCAGTGTGGAGGCCAGGAGGAGAGGATATGCCTCACAGACCTCCCTCTCCAGGGAGTGAGGTCACGCTCCTGCACTCTAAGATATTTGCACCAGAGCTTTCCAGGAGTCACTCTCAGTCTGGGCCTGAACCAAGCAGGAATAGGTGCACCAAGGCAAAGAGACGGAGAGAGGCACTTGACAGCTGAATTTGGTTGGAGGATTCCAGCTAGACATTCTCCCACCTGCCCTAGAGTCTAAAGTTCTTCTTCCTCATCTTGTTTCCCATTCTTTACTTGGTGTCAGTTTTGTATCATCATCTGTGGGGGTCTCCCACCTTTTTCCACTCCCTTCTCATTTTCTCCCAAATGATTTCCCCTGGTAAAATATTGCATGCCTAGTCCCACTGGACATCTGCTTCTCCAGGTAACATCATCTAACATTGACTAACACAACTTCAGATTAGAAAAGGTCATAAGAAAATGGGATGTACACAGGAGGTACACCGGTTGTGACGTGGTATATATGAGAAAGGAGAGGGAGACAGGAGAGAGAGAGACAGAGACAGAAAGATCAAAGGCGTAGGAGATAGAGAAGTTAAACTCAGGACAAAGATTTTGGTGTGGGGATATATCCATGGTATTTTAAACCTTGAGGAAAGATCAGATCACCCAGAGTGAATGCTGTGAAAGAAAAGCAAGGAGGCTGGGAAAGGAAGTGGAGCATTACTGATCACCAAGGTGAATGGAACAGTCACAACAAAATGCACTTCAGAGGGCTGGGAGTTGGAGAGAAAGAAAGGTGGCAGAGACAGCCACAGCGAGACAGTGAAGATGGGGCAGAGCTGTCCCCAGCACTTGATGCCAAGGTACTGGTACAGTTTCATGAGCACTAACATCATCTGGATGATCAGGGCAGGGAGGCTGTGGGTGACACGTGGAGGGGGCATGTCCTGGTGGGGTCTGAGATGGGAACTAGTGCACAAAGAAGTGAGGAATGAGTGAGGAGGAAGTTCTTCTGGAGGTTCAATATAGAGGTTCTCATGGAGTACAAAGAAGAACCCCTTTCAAGGAGGGGGAAGCTGTATTAGTCACTTTTTTTTTAATTGCTGGGGCAAAATACCCAAAACCCACAATTAAAGGAGGAGAGGTTTATTTTGGCTCACATTTTCAGCCTATAGCGGGCTGACCCAAGACAGAAACAGCATGGTGGAAGGGCATGGAAGAAGCATGTTCCAGAGCTCATGTCCTAAAACCCAGGAAGCAGAGAGACAGAAAGGAGGTTCTGAGGGGTGAGTCACTTTATCTGGGTTACATCTTCTAGTAGCAGGTCAACAGTAACACTCCCATAATCCAACCCTCTTCCAAGAGGCCTATCTCTAAGCCCAGGAGGATCCTGGGGGACTTCTAGATCTCAGCCTATTTAGAAGTTTGTGGAGAGAAGCCAAGTTGAGAAAGGATTTAAAAGTATAGGGGAGGATTAGCCTTAATTAAAGGGGAGAGGAAGCACTGCTCTGACACAAAACCCAAGGTGAAGAGCTTTACATGTTACACATTTCCCTGTGACTTTGGGGTTTAAAATCAGAAAGTTGAAGGAGTTTTCTACCCAGAAACTTTATTTGGTTCCATTATTGGGTAAGGAGATGATCTCTTGAGTGCAAGGAGGATTGGACATTTGGGAAAGGGGAAGAAGTGTGAATTAGTGGTCTGGGGGAGCAAAAAATGAGAAGACTGTGTGGCAAAGGGCCCAGAAGTGATGTTTATCTATGACTCAGCAGGACTGGCTGACACAGGTCTGGGGTTATTTAGCTGAGGATGATAGGCACATAAGTTAGAATTAATGTGTTGGACTGTTATGGTTTAGACTGCAAATGTCCCTCAGAAGTCTCTCTGGTCCAGGGGTAAAGCTTTTTGGAAGATGGATGGATCATAGGGCTCTGTAGTGATCAGTGGAATAATTCACTGACGAGTTTCTAGCAGCATGTACTACTGGGAAATGGATCACTTGGGGAATGGCTTGGAAGGGTCCCTTGCTCCTTGTTTTCCTCTTTCGTATCCTCCTTCTTTTCTGTGTCTTCCTCATCCTTATCCTCTCCTTCCCTCCTCTTCCTCCTCTCTTTCTCCTTCTTCTTGAACTTGTTATTCTTCTTGCCACCACTGTTGTTTTTTCCACTCTTCCACTTCCTCTTGTCTTTGTATCTCTGTCTCTCTCTGTTCCGGTCTCTGTCTCTGTCTCTCTCTCCTTCTACTTCCTGACTTCCACGGGGTGAGCAGATTTCCTCCACCAAACCCTTCCACCTAGCTCTATCAGGGAAACTTTTGTCTGATGGGTAAAGATGTGAGTCTTCCTGAGTGCAGAAATTGGAGGTGAAAATGCTGTAAGGTGGGGAGAATGGATGATCCTCTGGAAAGACTGTGATTAAACAGGGCCACCCAGGAGTATTTGTGTATTTAGGAACACTTCTTTTCATATTGTTGCCGGCAGCATGTTTCTGATGGGAAGAATAAGGCAAGCTTCTCATGATGAGCATTATCGGGTTTTCTGGACTGTTGCTTCAGGTGGAGAGTGGAGTAATTATTTTCTTATGACTGTTTGTAGATATAATTGTGTCCTCAGTACTCAGGAATTTATGTTCAGAAAATAATTACCATTGGTTTAACTGCATAGACAATCTTTTAATTCTATTATCAATGCTGTTTGCATTTAAGCTGAGCTTCCTCCATGCCAATCTGATGTGTCAGTTACAATAAGCATTTTGACTCAATTATTGTCTCAGTAACAATCAAATTATCTTTAATATGATGTAATTACTTCTTTATTAGGCTAAACTGGGTATCCTGAGCTGTGAATGTGTAACGTAGCTTTGAGAAGTGATTAAAACAAACCCGCAGGCCTTTCCAAGATAGAAGTATCTTTTCCAAGTCATTTAAAACCTAGTTCATCCACCCAGGGCCTCAAAACGTACCACTTGGGCTCATCCCACTTTCTGTGACATGAAGTCATCTTACCAGCTTACTTGTTCTGCAGCCTCTTGCCCTACACATGGGATTTACCTGCCTGTATACCTGCTGCTTGGCTTTGTGGTTTGCTCAAGTCAACCATGTGTGAACTTGCCAGTGGACGTGAGGCTTATCACAAGGTGTTTACTGCGGCCCTTCTATGAAAAGACAATGTCCCCTGATGGATTCACAGGTGGAAGCCCTAATCTCTAGCAGTTCTCAGAATGTTAGTTTATTTGGAGATAGTGCCTTATTGAGGGAAAATATTAGGATACAGAGGTTAAACCAAAATGCAGTGCCGGGGGTGGGTCCTAATCCAATATGGCTAGTATCCACGCAAGAAAGGGATAATTTAGACACACATACAAGCAGAGGGAAAATTATATGACAACACAAGGAGAAAAGAGCTGTCTCTAAGTCAAGGAGAGAGACCTCATGGCCACCAGAACAGCGAGGTGACATATTTTTCATTATTTATTTGCCCTGTGGTATTTGGTCCTAGCCGCCTGAGCAAACTCACAAGGACACTGACCCTGGTGACTAAGAACATGGCAGTAAAATCATGGTGCCCAAGTCTGAATTTTAGCTCAACTATGTTTTAGCAGAGATCACTTAAATTACATCTCAGTTTTTTCATCCTTTAAATGGGGTCACAGTGCTGTCCACCTTAGAGGGGTTAGTGATTCATCTAAAGAACTCAATGTACATTTCACGTGCCCATTTTTGAATTGGGACTTTAAATTGGGGAGGGTGATATTTTAAAGCTCTTTATATATTCTAGACAGTACCCCTTTGTCTGTGAAATAGCTCAGACGAAGAAGTAAAAGCAGCTAAGAAGCATCTGAAGAAATGCTCAGCATCACTGGTCATTTGAGAGATGCAGGTAAAAACAACACTGAGATTTCATCTCACTCCACTAAGAATGGCTGCTATCTTGAAATTAGCCAGCAAAAGATGCTGATGAGGCTGTGGGTAGAAAGGAGCCCTTCTCCACTTTTGGTGTGAGTATAGAATGGTACAACCACTATGGAGATCAGTGTGGAGATTCCTCAAAAAACTAGGATTAGAGATCCCATTTGACCCTACTATTCCCTTGCTGGGGATATGCACAAAAGAATTACAAGATTCATATCACAGCAACATATGTGCACCCATGGTTATAGCACTCAGTTTGTGACAGCTAAATCTTGGAAACAACCCAAATGCCCATCAACTGGAACTGGACAAAGAAGTTGTGTGTGGGTTTTTTTTTAAATAAAATGGAATATTACTCTGCCATAAAGAATGGCATGTTTCAGTCATTTATACTCAAATGAACATACCTTTAGGGCATACTCATAAGTGAAATAAATAGGTCATAGATGTGTAAATACCATATCTTTTCTCTGGTATGAGAAACAAAATGTAAATGAGTTCTAGAGTGTATGAGAGATATTGTGAAATAGAAAATACTCAAAGGAATATGTGGGGGTAGGGGTAAGTAATGAGGAGAAAGAAAAAATGTAATGGTAAATAAAGGAAGTTTATTCATATAGGGAGTGAGGGATTGTAGGGTGGGAAGGTAAAATGGGAAAAAATGAAAATTAATTCTGTTATATACTGGTACAAATCTCAATGTTGAGTGTGAATATGATGGGTATATAAAATCTACCAATAAAGATTCAAAAAAACAAACAAACAAACAAATAAATAAATAAATAAAGAGTCATTGTAGTGGCTGAAACATAATAAATTCCTACACGTTAATGTTTACTCTGCACCAGTATTGGTGCTAAGTTCTCTACATTCTCAGTTAACCCTCACCACAGCCCCATGGAGGACAGGATTTATAATTTTTCTGTGAAGGAACTGATTCAATGATAGGTTAAATAAATGGTGGGCTGACACTTGACTTGCTACCTGGACCCAACCTATCCTCATAACTACCAGGTGATTGCTTCAGGCTTAGCTGGGGGACAGTGTGTGATTATGGAGTGGAGCTTTGTCTTTAAAAATTTATTTATCTTGTAGTTTGACTTTTCCTTTTTAAAATTAACTTAATTGGTGAATTTTAGATGTACATAATGATCACATTCATGATCGGGAACTTGTACCTGTATGAAATATATCTTTTTTTTTAATTTATACTATATATATTTTATTTTTATGTAAGGTATAAAAGATAAAAGCACAAACACACAGGAACACATTGCATAAAATTTAGCTTGTGAGATCAAAAATGTAGGAAAAGTCATAAGGAGTAGTTTTGTATATGATCAGTGTTATGATGGTATTAGTTTAAAATAGCCCATTATCAATGCTATTGGTAATTTGCATGTAGAAACAATGCATGTGATATATCTTAATTATTTTCTCCATTCCTCTACCCTCCATTCAAGCCCTCCTCTTCTCCTTAATTATGAAACTTGTTTCCATTTATCTATTTTCCCTGTTTCTTTCCTTCCCTTCTGTTTTAACTCCCCCCTTCCTAGTACCCCTTCCTATCTGAGGATTTTATTATTATTTCCGTAATATCTATTATACATTTTCATCATCATTTACCTTTTTCAGTTTCTCATACCAGAGACACTAGGTGATATTTAAACATGTATGTCCAGTTCATTTTTCTTAAGTGTATGATCTCAAGGTGCATCCATATATCTAGAAATGTCTCATTTATCTTTCTTTGTGGCAGAGTAGTACTCTATTGCATAAAAACATCCACATTTTTAAAATCTATTCATGGATTGATGGGCATTTGGGCAGTTTCCCAGATTAGCTATTACAAACTGTCCCACTATAAACATAAGTGTGCATATATTGCTGTGTTATGATGCTTTCAATTCTTTTGGGAAATTATCAAGAAGGGGAATAGCTGGGTCAACTGGGTTTGACTTTTTAATTTACTTTTAATGTAAAAGTTATATGAATTCAACTCCACAAAAAGTTTGACAGATAAAAATTCAAGTACAAGTTGAATGTAGCAGTGCATACCTGTAATCTCAGCACTTTGGAGGACTGAGGCAGGAAAAATTACAAGTTTGAACCTGACTTGGTGAATTAAAAGGCTTAGAAAGGCCCTGTCTCGAAAAATAAAGACAGACTAGGGATATAGCTCAATGCAAAGGCCCTGGGCTCAATCTCCACTACAAAAAGAAGAAGAAGGAGAAGGAGAAGGAGAAGAAGATAATAATAATAATAATAATGAGAAGAAGAAGAAGAAGAAGAAGAAGAAGAAGAAGAAGAAGAAGAAGAAGAAGAAGAAGAAGAAGAAGAAGAAGAAGAAGAAGAAAGAGGAGGAGGAGGAAGAAGAAGAGGAAGAAGAAAAAGAATAAGGAGAAGAAGAAGGAGGAGGAGGAGAAGAAAGAAAAGAGAAAAAAGAAAGAAAGAAAGAAAGAGCATAGCTGAGCTGAGCATTCATTCTCAATAATACATGACATTGTGACATCTGACCTTTAGCTGGGCCACTATTTGTGCTGTCATTCAACTACAATTTTTTTTATTATTTGTAGTTCAATGATAACTTTTGCACCCTACATTTGTATCTTTTGCATCTTCTTGTCTTTTCTTGACTCAAACAAAATACACAAAGAGACTGAAACCTTTATGGACGGAGTCTGAACCCTCTTCCCAATACACTGTTGGGAGTGAGGCATAGAGCAGACCTCCCATAAGAATGTACATATAAATTTGTTCCTCCTGGGCTGCTGAGTATATTAGCCTCAGGCCATATGTGGCTACTCAAGGTCAAATGTAAATTAAATTAAATTAAATTAAGCACTTAGTTTCTCATTATGTTACTAGTGCTTGGTAGCTACATGAGCTACTGGCTATCATATTTAAGAGCACAGAGATAGTGTCTTGTCTTAGTTACTTTTCTTATAGCTGAAACACAATACTTGACTCCTAATGTTAAAAGAAAAAGGGTTTATTCTAGCTCACAGTTTGTAGAGGTTTCAGTTCACAGTTGGCTAGCTCCAAGGCAGTGTGGTATGGCAGAGGGGTGCTCAGAGCAGAAATAGTTCATAGAAGGAAGAAAGCAGCAAAGTGAAAGCTGCAAGCAACTATAGCAGCCTTCTTTCTATCCCCTATATTCTAACCAGTATACTTGCCCTTAGGCCTGAGAGCACTCACACCCAATGTTGCAGCACTTTTAATACTAATATTGCACCATAAATCAATCCCAACATTAAATCTTTAATCCTAGCATCACATACTCTAAATCCAGCCACCTCTGAAAAGCACCACTTATGACAACATGAGGCTTTGGGGGAACATCTAGACACAAGAAATAACAGTCTCATTGACATCATTTCAGAAAGTTATTCCATCCTCATTTCACATTTTTATAACAGATGGTACCTGTTTGGGGACAACTCAGAGGACTTGGGAGGAATTAGATGATTTCCTTGCTTGAAAGTACCAGCTAGAAGGCACACCCAGGCCACTCCTCTCTCACTTTAGATTCACTGGAAATTTCTCCTGATTCTGCCACTTAAAACTGACACTTTGGTGTGAAAAGAATCTTTTGAGTTTGATGGAATTGTTTGGTATGATGATTGCAACAATGGTTTCAATGTTTTTTGTGTGTTGTCAAAATCATTAAATTGTACAGTTCTAGTGATTGTAGCTTTCTATATATAGGTCATACTTCGAAGGCTTGGTAAAAAATGAAATAAAATAAAAATAAAGACAATTCTTTATGTAGAGCCTTTGTTGTGGTTTAGATCTAGAATCTCCCCTCCCCCAAAAAATTTTTTCCTGTATTTAGAGGTGGGGGTTTTGGATGGTGACTGGATTATGGGCTTCTGTGCTCACCAATGGATTAATCTATTGATAAACCCACTGCTGAATGCTGAATGTGCTATTCATTGGTGGGGCCTTCTGGAGGAGGTGGATGACTGGGGAAGTGACTTTGAAGGGTGGGGTCTTGTCTTCAACCTCTCCCTCTCCCAACCCCCTGCTTCCTGGCTGCTATGGTTTGAGCAGCTCCCTTCTGCTGGGTACTTTGATCATGGAGTTTCTGCCTTGGAGCCAGACAACCAGAAACTAAATTGCCCTGAAGCCATGAACCAAAGTAAATCTTTTTCTGTTAAGTTGCAGATGTATTTTGCCCCAGCAATGAGGAATTGACTAATAAAGCTGTAAAATAAAGTTAAGCAACATACTGTCCAGAACACCCAACTGGGTGGTATGAGTAGTAGCAGTTAGGGAGCCCCAAGCATATAAAGGTTAAGTTTTCCTCTGACCTAACTAAGGTGAAGAAGCTAGCTCTTCGTTCATCTTCCTCTGGGCCAAACAGTGCTGACCTCAATGGGAGCTGTGATAGACCATGATAAAACTGTGCTTTGGGAGTCCCCTCATCCAGTGGGGAAATAGAGGCCACAGCTGACATAGAATTCTAGAGAGGGTACAGATGCTGTCTGCCTGGGGAAACTACAGGTTGGTTCTGGGAAGGCTTCATGGAGGAAAGAGATCATGAGTGGAGACTTGAGCTGTATTTCAAAAGACAGAGCAGTGAGAAGCAAAAGACTTTCTCTCAGATAAGACAATAAAAAGGACCAGAGGATGGAAAGTGGATAGTATCTGGGAATATTGATGTAGTTGGGTGAGTAGAGAGGAGAGTGAGGAGGGTTTCTGTGTGTTTATTTATGTGTATATATATATATATATATTTTAAGGGTATATGTGTGCATGCATGTGTTGGATGTGTGTGTGTGCATGTATAAAAAAAGTAACAGGAGAATAACTTTGAATAAGAGAAACATTCCACAGGGAGAGCCCCACTTGGCCCTCAAGTTATGTAAATCTGTCAACCAGAAAATAACTGATGTTTTGGGGAAGACACATTATTTCCATAATGCCCACATTTGTGAGGCATTTAGCACCTGTGCTAAGTGCTGGGTAAACTGTGAGTTACAAATCCTCACAACAGCCCTCCCAGGCAGGTGTTAGCTTGTGTTGTGATGGGGAACCTGCATTTTCATGAGATAATCCCATAGCTTAAGATGCCAGGTAGAGCCAGGTTTTGGTGATGGGATCCTGACCAGCTCCTTCTCAGTCTCGACTCTAGGTGTGGTGATTGATGGTACCTTCTGGTCCAAAGAATTTAAGAATGTTTCTTATCACCTGACAGAATTTTCAGTGGTCCTCAACATCTAGTGCACACAAAACCCATCATGAAATGACAAATCCCAGTTCCTTCTTTAGTGACTCTGACTTGGAGGGGTAGATTCAGGGCCTGAGAATTGGCATTTTAATAGGAGATGTTTTTGATTCTGTTGAGCTGGTTCTTGAACAAGAATTGGGGTTACAACCTACTAGAGTTGGTATCTAATCTGGATCAAGCCTGTCTTTTGTCTAGAGGATCCATGGAGATCCCTCTGGCTACTGTTTAGAGATAGATTTGGGTATATAATTCAGAAAGCAGCAGGCCAGTTAAAGGTTACTGTAATCATCAAGCTGAGACAGGACTGGGTTACACTCACAGGAATGAAAATGGACGGATTGAAAAGAAATCTGCAGGTGTGACTGACATGTTGTTAATTGAGGGAACAAGACAGAAACCAGAGCTGACTCCAAGATTAGCCTGGCTGTCGGGTAGAAAGGGTGACACCACCAAGGTGGGGAGCACCTGGATGAAATGGTATAAGTGATGAGTGAAATAAAATGTTCAGTCTGGGACACATTTGTAGAGACTTGAGAAAGGCAGGGAGAGCTCATGTCAGTGAAAACTACTCTTCACCCGGTAGGGAGTGGGGCATCATGGGAAAGATGGGTGGAGGTTTGTGTGTAGAATCTGGGCTGCAAAGAAGGAGCAAACAGCTCAAGGGGAGGAAGAGTTTGACAAGGGAAGGAGTAAAATGGTTGGTAGAAATTTAACATCTTTTCTAGGTACTGAAAAGAACACAGGCCAGTGATTGTGGATGGAGTCCTGGCTCTTTCTTCACCAGATCCTGACCCTGGTAAAGTTACTTGATTGCTCCTGTCTCAGAGTTTCTCTGGTGGAGAAAGTAACTTAAAGCCTGTGTCTCGTCTTAGTCACACATGTCATGAGAATCAGTGTTAAGGAGCACATGGAATGCCCCCAGCCATGTGTTCCTGGAGCAGATTCTTTCAGTTGCTATTGTTCTCAAGAGTTAATCTTTGAGTGCAGAGCCCTGAACTCCTCTGGCAGAGTGCAGCCTTTATCCCTTGGGAAAGCAGGAGAGCAGTGGGAAGTATGTGCACTTTGAGGCTGAAAGGCTGCGGTACAGGACCAGCTCTGCCTTTTATCTCACCTTTGCAGAGCTGCTGAGTCTTTGTCCACAGAATCAGAAAAATCCATATTGACCTGGTCTTCCTGAGAGATCTTGTGGGTGCAAGAAGCAGAAATTTACTTGGGTTTACTCAGGTGAAAACAGACATATTAAAAGAAATGGATGGATTTCATAGAACCCACTAGAAAAGAAACACCTAAGGACAGGGGTTTTTGTATACAAGGACCTAGAGCAAGGCCTGTTACATAGTAATACAAAATGAAGAAGTAAAAATAACTGAATAAATGACCCTAGAGAAAGTGCATTTGCAGGGAGCTGAGATCTGGAGAATTTAATAGGAACTTCATTAATCAACAAACTTTTCTTTCTTTCTCTCTCTCTTCCCCTTTCTGCACATTAATTGTTTCCCTCACTTTTCTCTGTAAATAACCAACTTGAAATTGCTATCTTTGCGTCTAATTTCAGGCTTGTGTGGCCCACATCTTACCTCCTACTGATCTATATGTATTTTCATACACAGCTCAGCATCTCTTACACAAAAAATAGTGAGTAGCCTGGATTGGATCAAACATTTACTCAGTTATGACGAGGAAAAGGTCACTCACACTGACAACTGCTCTCCAGCTAGAAAATGAACTGGGAACAAAGTTGCTGAATATATGCTGCACAAATGTAATTAAATGACCATTTCTCTGTCTGTTTTGACTAATATCTAGATGCCCCCCCCCCCAAAGCTTATGCACTCATAGGTGCCACTTTTCAGAGCTGGCTGGAACTTAGATATGTGATACTGGAGTTAAGAATGTGTGGACTAACTAGTCCACTGATTGGAATTGCCTAGTTCTGAGGTCACTACCCAAAAGATGGGTAGCTGAGTGGAATATAAAGAGATAGAAAGAGAGTGGGTTTGCTGCTGCTGCTGCTGCCTTTTGCCTGCCACACCATGAACTGTTTCTCCTCTATGATGTCCCTCTGACATGCTACGCTACCCCGGAGCCAGCCATCTATAGGCTGAAGCTTCTACAAGTTATAAACTGAGATAGAACTTACCTTCTTTAACTTTGAGCATGGGGTATTTTCTTTTAGCAATGAAAAAATGAAGACAATGTCTTAGTGCTATCATTTACTCATAGTAAGTGTTCAGAAAATGGACTCTATTATTTTATGTGTGGCCAGAAGGGCAAAAATTTTTGGGAGGTGGGTGCCTTACCACTCCCTTCTTTGTGCACATGATGGTAAGTGTGTGTGTGTATGTGTGTGTGTGTGTGTGTGTGTGTGTGTGTGTGTGTGTAGTCCTTAGGGAGAAATAAAGAAGAGTCCCAAGAAAAAAATATCATGAGAATGTTCTGAGTTACATCAGGATCCCATTCTTAGTTGCAGCTCCCAAGGTATTGGGAAAAGAAATTCCACAAAGATTCCTTAGCTGGCAACATGACAATGTGATTCTCACAACCTGAGAGACAAGTTCCTGTCCAGATCTGACTCAAGAAGAAGGAGGAGGAGGAGGAGGAGGAGGAGAAAGAGGAGGAAGAAGAGAAGGGAGAAAAGGGGAAGGAGAAGAAACAGTTTATGGCTAGGTGCAGTGGGTGTACTTCTGTACTCCCAGCACTCTGGGAATCTAAAATATGAGGATCAAAAGTTTATGCCTAAGGCCAGAGATTTAGCTCAATGGTTCTGGCCTTGAAAGCACAAGGTCCTGGGTTTGAACCCCAGTAACCACATACTATACTGGGCATGGTGACCCATGCCGGTAATCCCAGCACTCAGGAAGCAGAGGCAGGAGGATTGCTGAGTTCCAGGCTTGCCTGGGGTACATAGTGAGCTCAGGGCCACCTGAACTATAAAGTGTGACCCTGTGTCAAAAAAAAAAAAAAGTTTATACCTAGCCTGGAAAATACAATGAGACTCTATCTCAAAATAAAAACAGAACAATAAAGAAGGGCAGGGCACATGGCTCAAAGTGAAGTTTCTGAGTTCCATCCCCAGGGAAGGTGGAGCACGAGGAGGAAGGGGAGGAGCTATAAGCAGAAACAAGAAAACCATGTACTAGTTTACTGCAGTCAAACCTTGAGGTCCTATTTCCTCTCTTAATACTATAGACTAGTCATGTCCAGGTTACTCATGGAAAGAACATGTTTGATTAAGTAAGATCATGTAACTGATTTGATATTTCTATATGATCTATTCACACTGTAATTTGACATAGTTTATTAAATCACTCCTCCACCCCATGAGTGATCACTATCATTGAGTGAGATGAGTCAAGATGGAGATGTCCTGAGCTGACATTATTGTATTACCTGGAATGTAAGAATTACACAGAGGGAGCCAGAGATTTAGCTCAGTGGTTCCGGTGCCTGCCTCACAAGCACAAGGTCCTGAGTTTAATCCCCAGTAACCACATACAATGCTGGGTGTGGTGAATCACGCCCACCAGCCATCAATACCACATACCACAGTGCCAGGCTTGGTGGCTCAAACCTGTAATCCCAGTACTCAGGAGGCAGAGACAGGAGGATTGCTGAGTTGGAGGCTTGCCTGGGTTACACAGTGAGCTCAGGGCCAGTCTGAACTACAAAGCAAGACCCTGTCTCAAAAGAAAAAAAATAAGAATTACACAGAGGAATCTATAAGAACAAAACTCAGAACTTACTCTGTGGTCACATTCTATGTATGGTATGAGAATTCTGCCTTGTGAAGGGGACTGGGAGATTGGGGAAGAAGAAGGAGAGAAGGAAGATGATGAGAAAAAAGAGGAGAAGGAAGAGGAGGAAGAATTCTCATTTAAATCATGCAGGGATTTCTGCTGACCTCTGTACCAGTTTTCCCTAGAGGAAAGAGACATGCCTTTGATGATATGTCTTCTAGTCTTGAGACTCATACAGCTTTCATGGCACGAGGATCTTAAGACTTTAAGATGCTATGTTTTCTGTACAGCAGGCTCCTGAAAAGCAAGCCAACTATGGTGTTTAATGGAAAACCCGATAGTGAACTGTCTTGAGATTAGAAGAGAGGGTTGGAGAGAGGGCGGGCAGAGCAGTGGTAGATGGTCTCCTCCATACCAGCTGCCTAAAAGAAATTCTGAGTGTATGTGGTTCTTACTTTCATGCTGATGCTAGAATATATCTCTGTGTTATGCATGGTCCCACTAACCGGACTAATGGACGAGGCCAGAGGACTTGGTGTAAACCTTAGCATTACAGACACGCGCAAGCGTTTCATGGGGCTGAATCTCTTCTTTCTTGAGTATTTGTTGCTGGACTTCGATCAAGTTTTCAGGTGGGCAGCTTGGAGTCCTACCCTGGAGAACAGGGTTTTCCTGGGTCCCTGGGAAAGTCCCTAAGGGATGAGGAACAGGAGGCCCCTGTCCCTCTCTCTGGTTCCTTCTCAGCCCACTTCACATTCATTTTCCCTACTTGACATTTTTGACTGGAGGTTTCAACTAAAAATAGTGACCCAGTTCCCAGCAGTAACTGGGAAATTCAACCTGGGGCATCTGTAGGAAGTGTTATTCTGGCCTCGCTCTGCGGGGCGTCATTAACATAGGCATCATTCTCCAGCTGCCTCTGCTGTGTCAGGATGATTGAAAACAAAAGGAGATAGTGCTGAGGCCTGCCAGGCTTTATCAAAGCATTCAAACAGCACTCCTCCAACCTGGCCCTTAGTTGCCAGATTATCAGCTGCTCCGAAGAACAACGGTACAGAAGAACCTTCTTCAGCAGTGGACAGCCACAGCCTGTGTCAGTCAGTTGTGAGAGGGTCCTCCTGGTTGGGGGACCTGGGTCATGGGGGAAGCATACTGAAGGGCCTGAGGAGCAGACACTGCAGTGAACCAAGCCAATATCTAGCCAATTTAGGAGTCAGTGGGCACACAAAACCAAAGCCTGAGCTTTCATTCAAAAGTCCCTCCCTGGAACTCAGAGCACCCCCCCCCCACAGAAATCCTTTGAAAGGAAGCAGCCAAAGCTATCAGCCTGTCTTCCCCAAGATCAGCTAAGCAATACCTCTTTGTCTTGCTTCTCAGGGTCCAGGGCTCCATAGGGTAAAGGATATACAGCATGTTTCATCCCCTTTCCAGGGTCCAGTGGAAGTTTCTGTGTCTAAACCACACACTTTAGCCCACCTGAGTTTTTCTGTCTTGGAGAAGAGTCTGGTGCCCATCTTCCTACTCATATTCCCAGGGTACCCTCCCCAGACCAGGCCATGCTTTTCTTGCAGTATGACACTGGGTAGAAGAAAGTTGAGTGATGCACTTAAAAGAGACAAATCTGCCTTCACAATGGGTAGCTTGAGAGATTTTCTTTTCCATGCTTTTGGGAGAGTAGAACATTTGTTTAGCCAACACTGCCCTTGTTTAGCCAACATTTGCTTCCAGAAAAGAACATTCTTTTTGGGGGAGGGGTCAGGGAGACTTTTATTCGCAGAGTTGGTCCTGGAAATATCTTTTCTCCTTTTTCTCCAGTTAAGCAGAAAGAAGAACGCATTTCTTCAGGGAATAAAGAATTCATCTGGAGGCCAAAACTCTAGAGAAATCTGTCCAAATGTTCATTTGCATATCTAAGCTTTCAGCTTTCTCTTACTAAGTCTAGCCGGGAACTGGAGAGAAGTACTGACTCAGTGTTCTCAGCACTGTCTTTTATGGAAAACCCAAACCAAGATGATTAGTGAATCAGTCACCCACAAAGGTCTTTCTCCTACAAAAAAAAAGGGCCTGCCAATTCTTAGAGCTAATTTTGAGCTGGGAAGACAGAATGAGGAAGGAAGAAGAAAATCACAGGATCAGACTTGCCTCTGTACTTGCTAGCTGACACTTTTCTTTATACCTCTGTGCCTTACCTTCCTCATCTGTAAAATGGGCATACCATATTTTCCCAATGTGAAGGCATTCGGTTTTGGTCATATTTTAACTTTTTTTTTTTTTATTTTTGAGCCAGGGTCTGTAGTTCAGGCTGGCCCTGAGCTCACTATGTAGCTCAGGCGGCCTCCAACTCAGCAGTCCTGCCTCTGTCTCCCAAATGCTGGGATCACAGGCGTGATCCCCCCAGCCCTGCACTGTGGTATGTGGTATTGATTTGGTGGTGGGCATGCATCACTATGCTGGTATTGTTGTATGTAGTTACTGGGATCGAACTCAGGACCTTGTCCTCAGGATCTGTGCTTGCTAGGCAGGCACCGGAAACTCTGATCTAAATCTTCACCCCTATTTTAACTTTTATGAAGCTGGGGACACTTCTCTCCATGCGCTGACAATTTTCTCAGCTGGCTGTCCTTGTCAGGCCTCTTCTGTGAAGACAGTAAGTTCTGCATGTGGCAGGTAGAGGGCTGGAAAGGGACCCAGAGGCAGCGCCTGCTTCCATCCCATTTATCTTTGTCTCATGATGCATTTCTTCTTCAAGGCTGTTCCCCAAGCATCCTGGAGATGGCAATTACCTCCCTTGTTCATGGATCTGCCTCCAGACCCTTGCTGGGCTCTGTGCTGTGTCACAGTTCCAGGGAGATTTCTGAAGATCTGCTCCTAAGCTCTCCATCTACTGCTTCTGTTCGACTGTGTATAAAAAGCTGTTTCTGAAGCCCTTGGCTCAGGTCCTTTTCCAGAAACCAGTAATCCAGCCCTAGGGGTCACCCCAACCTCCACTGGCCACCATGCCCCGTGGATGGCTGAGGCAGTCTCTGGATATTCCTTATGGACAATGGCTGGCAAAATGTTGGCAATTTGCCTTAAAAATATTTGTATGCAGGGCAGGTGAGGTAAACAAAAATAACAAATAGGCATTGTTGAAAACCGGGGCTTATCCACTTTTGAGAGTATTTGACAATTTCTCCAATAAAAAGTAAAACACAAATTCAAATTTACAAGCAAATTATTAAGTGGGAACTGTGTGTTCCCCGTTGGGATAATAAACAGCTTTTTCTCAGAACACCATGGGTGAGGGGCTGGAATAGCATTTCTCCAGGCTTTCTAACTCAGTGTAGTCATTAACCTAATTATTGATTAATAACAGGGTCCCCCAAACCAGAGGAAGTGCTAGGTTAGGCCAGTGAACGGATTTCTGGAGAGAAGAGATGTCACTCTGTGGTTCATCTTCCTTGCTTGGGATAACATTGCCCTTTGGGATGGCTCAAATCAGAGGCACAGAAGGAATCTTGTGCGGGGAAGTCAGCTCCTTCTAACCCCCAAGGGCTTGAGGATGGTGGTGAAGATGATAATAATGACAGCGGCCACATATTCTGAACACCTACTGTGTGCAGATCTCTGGGTATTTCATCTGTATTTCAGCAGCTCTGCAGAGTGATTACTGTCACCTAGACTTACAAAGGCAGAGTGTGAGATTCAGCCAGAACCGGAAATGGGCCTTGAACACTGAAACTCATTTTCTGCTGCAGTTTATTCTTTCTGGGGACTTGCCTGAGGTTGCGCAGGGGGCTGTGATCTGAGCCAGGATGAGAACTAGCCTTGGCAGCCACAGCCCTGGGTCAGTCACAGGAGGCAGGAAGCCTGGCTACTATCTGAGGGGAAAGAGAAGGGCTCTCTAGTCTCCGGAGACCTGGGGACACATTCCCTTGCACAACTCCCTCAGGCTCCAAAGGAGGCTCCCTCAGCCCGCCAGTGCCTGCAGAGACCCACACCTTCCCTGTACACCTGCCTGGGGGCTGGTTTTGAGAGGCCCTGATGGTTTGGGCTTGAAAATGTGCCAGGAGCGCCCTAGCTGTGTGTGCTATGTTTGCCTCTAGCGAGACTGATAAGCTCTGACATTACAGGGTATTACATCTGACCTAACATACATTAGGAGTCATCATAAAAATCTCTGCACCGTCAACAGCCCAAGCTGTGTCCTGACCACCTGCTGACACCTATGCTTGTTATTATTCGTGTGTTGTAGGGCACTTTATATTTGCAAAGCCCAGACAGGAAAGGTTACTATGTCTTCTCTTCTGTCTTATTAGATTGTCATTATCTCGCCCAGGAGAGCCTGCATCCGGGTTTAAATCGCAGGGTGGGCATGTAGAAGGATGTGTTGTTGAGGTGCTGGACCCATGCAAATTGGAGTTCTAACTCTGATATCTCATAGCCACGAGATCTTCAATATTCTCTTTATCTTCCATTTCCTTAAGAGAGGAACAGCTTTCATCCTCCCCTTAGTTTAGTTGTGAAGACCAGTAAACTAATTTGTAAGCAGGGGCCTTCAAATTATTTTCATGTTAGATGTAAGAAATGGTCTTTATATAAATGAACTGATAAATACACATGTCTTGTCTTTGGGAATATACAGCACAGTAGGAGAAACAAGACATAAGCATGTGACAGTTTCTATTAATTATAAGGAATTTATATTTCAAGGTAGAATAAACCATCGACCCAAGAGTAATGGACCTCACAAGCCAAGGCTTAAATTACATGGAAGCGAGTGGTGTAATTAGGATGACCATCTAATTTATCATTCAAACTGAGTCTCTGTTGGGAGTGAAAGAGGGCCCTCTTAGTAATCAATTTCAGAGCAAAAGATGCGAACAGGGACTGATGTGGGAATTGAAGGTGTAAGGACATGTGGAGGACAGTCCTCGTCGCTTCATCTATGATGCTGTGTGCATGTTTAACTTACCCGTGGAAGCTTCCGTAGGCCCTGACACAGGCCTTCTCTTTCATAACTTAGACCTCTGAATAGAAACATCCGAGGGGAAGCTGGTGCATGTATCCCAGCTGGTGCCTGTATCCTATGTGCTGAGAATCATTCTTCATCTTTCTCAGAACACAATCTAAATTTGCGACCATGACCTACCATGGCCTGGTTCCTGATTACCTCCCTGCCTCCAATGCTCTTCATTCCCTTTCTGGTAGGATCTGCCAGCTCACATCTTGGGCGATTCACCTCACCCCTTCTCCTGCCTGGGATGCTTCTTTTAGGCCTTCATGCTGTTTGCCACCTTTTCCCTCTGCAATTCATGTCTTGGCTTTAATGTCGCTAGTCTTGACCAGCCTCCTGCTCAGTCTTGTCACTATCTCCAAAGCACTCAGCACAGGCACTGATTCTTATCTGTTATTTCTTTTTTGTAAAGATGTTTTGTTCTCCCTTGCTTTACTCGGGTACATACAGAGAAGAACCATGCTAGGTCTTGCTTCCTAAAACAGGTGTGGCCCATGGGGTAAGTGAGTGGTCCAGGGTTACATAGGGGAAACAGCAAACAGAAGATCTCTTTCAGAATAATCAGCACCGCTGCTTACCTGGACAAGCCAAGAGAAGACAGGCCGAGAGGGAAGGGAGAGAACCAGGAAGAAGAGCTCTATAAAGTGGGAGGGGCTTGAAAGGTATAAAAATCAAGAATTTAGCTGGGCTTCATGGCCAGTGTCTACAATCTAAGCCCTCTGGGAGGCTGAGACAGGAGGATCAGAGTATGAGCTCAGCTAGGCAATTTAACAACTGAGTGAGAACTTGTCTTGAAATTTAAAACAACAACAACAAAAAATCATAAAAGACCCAGGAATATAGTTCAGAGAAATGCCCAGTGTCCAATTTCCAGTATGACAAACAAAAACAACAACAATAACAACAACAACAACAAAAATCCTCAAAAAACTCTACTGCTTTGTCACTATCTGGTCTGTCATCTTTGGGTCACAGTTTCACTGCCTTTTAAATGAGGAGGAAGGAGTTTAAAGCAGGGATCTGTAAACCTTTTCTGCCAGGGCCAGACTGTAAACTTCGTAGGCTTTGGGAGCCATACTTCTCGGTGACGAGGGCTGAGCTCTGCTGCTGCAGTGTGAGGGTGGCTACAGGCAGCATGCTAACCCATGGCTACGTTGCAATAAAACTTTATTTACCCAAAGAGGTAACAGGTCATGTTTGGTCTTTGAGTCTTAGTTGCCAAATCTTGGACTAGAATGGCAATTCTAAAGTGTTCTTTTTTGAAAAGAATTCAAGTACATTTGGGAAATACATTCATTTCAGGGTTTCTGAGAATCTTTCCACGTTAAGGAACAGTGTGACTTCCCAAGAGGCAATGTACAATGGGCAGGAAGGGGGGCTTTTCTGATCACAGCAATTTCATTTTAAAGTAGTATATTGCACCGAAATATTGTTTTGGAGTAGTGGTCAGAGTCCTTTATAGAAATAGAACTAGTAGGAGAGGGAGTGGGAGGGGAGGGGAAGGGGAGGGGAAAGAGGAGGAGAGGGATGGGTGGAAAGGGAGGGAGGGAGGAGAGATTTGGTGTGGAAGATTGGCTTACATGATATGAAAGCTGAAAGATCACATGATTTTCCATCAGAAGGAGGAAGACCAGGAAAATGTGTTGTATTTTCAACCCCAGGCCCAAGCACCATAGTAATCAATTGTATAAGTCATAGTCCTTGCTCAAAGTTAAGGATCCAGGATCTCCATTATCTGAAAGCAGGAGAACAGGGAAGTCTCAGTCTGAGAAGAGAGAACACACCTTGTCTCCACCTATTTCGTCCTGTTGGGAGCTTGCATAGACTGCATGATACTCTTTCATACTGGTGAAAGTAGATATTTTACTCTACTTAAAGATTAAAATGTTGATCTTCTGTGAAGAAAACCCTACAGACCCTCCTGGAATGATGAGCTAACTAGGCATCCCTTAGGGTTGTCGAGTGAAAATATGAAAATAACACAAGTCCAACCTTTGTCAGGTTAGGACATGTATCCTCTCCTTAAACTGTAGTCAATGTATGAATTAGGACAATAATTAGATCATGATTCAATTTAAAATGATATACATATCCCAGCTATAATGAAAAAACAAGATCATTTCTCCAGAAGAAAATGTGAAATTGTTGTTTGATGTTGACTCTTCTCCTAGGATCCTATTACTAAATGCTATGATGTAAAATTAACACTTCAGGGCTGGAGGTGTAGCTCAGTGATAGAAGGCTTGTCTAGCACATATAGGCCCTTGGTTCAATGCTTGATCATGAAAAACAGTAACTGTACTTTATTCTGATAAAAAGCCAATCTTATGTCATGTGCTAAGGGAATGGCATGGAAGGAAAAAATATTGCTTTTTAGTGTATATGTACAAATAGACATTCATAATGAAACAAAGAAGAAGTCCTCATTTTTGTAATGGATCATGTGAACTCTAACAGTGTTTATGACTACCCTCTTCTACTATGCATTATGTATTCTTGCTGTCTTCAGCCAGAAACCCAACTGGTGGTTCTTTGCTTGGCCAGGAGACCCAAACCTACAGTGCTGAAGCATCTGGACCATCACTTGCCCTACCTGGATCAGCTTTTCCACTGACTTTTATCATAGTATAGGCAGTTACCAAGAGATACCCTAAAACTTGCCTTTATTTCAGATATACTTCCATTGTACAGTAGTAGCCTAGTTTCCTTTCATAATACAGATCAATAATCATAACAGCAGTGCCACTTCCCTCTTTGCTTGTTGACTCAGACTCATAAGTTCTTCTTGTTTTGGGGTGGGGGGTCAGATGCAACAACTTATCCTTTACCCTCAGAAGAGTAATTCAAAATACCTGCATAGCACTGAACCCTTTGAAATTTCACCAAGATGAAGACTCTTGAATTTTAGTCAGAGTTATTTCTGACATGCACATGTCTTACAAATAAATCTAGAGCAGTTGCTACTTCTCACTTGCGGGGTGTAATCAGCATAATGTCATCAATACAATAGACCACTGAGAGATCTTATAGAGGGAAAAGCAACCAAGATCACTGAGAACTAAATTATGACATAGAGCTAGAGAACTGGTATCCCTGGGGGGGGGGAGGACAGTGAAGAGATATTATTTGCTTTTCCAGCTGAATGAAAATTATTCTTGTAGCCTTATGGACAGCAATGGGAAAAAATCATTTCCTACATTGGTAGTTGCCTAGTTGGTAGTAACAGATATATTTATTTGTTCAAGTAATGGAATCAAATATAATATAGTAGCTACAATGGCAATCATCAGTTGGTTAAGCTTACAATAACCCCTTGTTATTTTGCAAGATCCATCTTTTTTGTACAGGTCAAATAAAACTGTTGAATGGTGATATGATAGCTATCACCATCCTAGCACCTTTGATGTTCTTGGTGGTGGCTTTAATCTCTATAATCCCTTCAGAAAAGCAACATTGCTTTCAGTTTACTTTTTTCCAGGTAACCATAATTCTAATGGCTTCTATTGACCATCCCCACCATGCTAACCCTTACCCCACACGTCAGGGAACAATGCAAGGATCCTGACAGCTGCTGAAAATGTCTTTTCCAATTACGCATGTTTGAACTGGGAAAATACATACCAGATGGTTTCAGAGACACAATGGAGCTGCTGTAAAATGGGCCTGCACTAAAGCACCACTGATGACTGGTATAAGACCCTGATCTAATTGGAAGGTAACAGTGATGTTTTAGATCTCTCCTGAAGTCAACAACTGTTCAGAGTAATGTCTAGAATGCCTAGATAGCCTTGATTTTTTTTTTCATTTTCTCTAAATCACAATTATGTTGGCAAAAGCCTGCAGATCCATTTGCAAAAAGACAGAAGAAGGATAAAAAGTACAATGTTTCTGTATTGGTACCAGAGAACTTCCTCAGGGAGGCCAAGCCTCTCTGAGCCTGAGTCTATAAACCAGATAAAGTGTGGGAGTGAGTGGAAGTTACTCTATTATTACAACTGGAGTTAAGCTTTTGTCCATTTGATCTAGAACTATTCTTCTAATGTGAACCAAGTAGGAACTTAGTAGGATTCTTATCTATTTCACTTCTAGGAAAACCATGATTAACTAGTACCATGATTAACTAGTTCAAATCACAGGTCTACATGACTCTGGTTGCTGCTTTTACTCTGATTTCTTCTTTGGTAACCATGCATGCCCTGCTTTCTGTGGTTGAATGCCACCTCTTGGCCCATGCTACCAGGGACCTAATTACTCCCATGTCATTTAGGAATTTCAGTTAAATGGTTTTAGTTCTTACTGAAAGAGCTGGTTTACAAAGTGAGTGATCATGGAGCTCTTACAGGATGCTAGGTCTACTCTAAAAAATTTATTTTTCAGAGCACTGGTGATTGAGGAGAAAAGTATGCCTTTGAGACTTTTCCAGTATGTATGAGTAGATCTTAAATGACTAATTTACCTTCTAAGTTCCACAGTCTTTGAATTCATTCCTCTATATCCCTGGCTATGTGTCATACATTGAACACCATTTTTAGAGATCCAGGGGGACTTTAATCCAGTTATAGGTTTTATAGCATAGAGAGGCACTAAGTTGGGTCCTACAGAAAATCAGTATTGTCTTGCATGATAATAGTCTTAGGAGAAGCCATTACTCTTTTTTTCAGTAATGAACTGCTAATCTCCTGGACAGAGGTAGAAAGGCTACAATCACTGGGTTTGAAAAAAATATACTTTTGCTGGGAATGAAGAAGCCACTTCCATTGGGTTTGTCCTTTTATTGGCAAAGAAGGTTCACCAAAGTTTAACATCTAGATGTCTCCATATTTGTCAGAGTCCTCCCATAGGTCTTTATACCAGCTTATAAGATTTCCTGTTGTTCAAGCAATGCTTTGACTTAAACAGTACACACCTTCTAAATTGGGAGTTTGACTTGCCTTGTAATTCAGCTAATCAAGGAATGAGATTCTGCATTCTCTTTTCAGTGCTTTTAACCCAATAGGTAAAGAAGATAAGTATCTTTTTCAAGTTATACATGCACGCTATTAGATGCGAGAGTGAGAATTCAAATGCATCCTTTTATTTAATCACTTTGTCCCACAGCACTGGTAAACAACGAACCAATGCCATTATGTTTTTCAGTTTTCTAAATACATTTCAAAACGTCATCCACAGAGTAATTTAGGTCCTTACTTCTCATACGCAGTTGATTAGATATATCCACTGCAGATATTTTGCGTATCTCTAAAAATAGCACATGCTGTGGACTATGAGTGCTCTATTTATTGCTGGAAATAGTGTCTTTAAATCCTATCAGGCAAAAGAGACAGTCCAAGAAATCCCAGGATCAGACCTACAGATATAGCTCAGTGGTAGATTGCTTGCTTAGCATGTCTAAGGGTCTGAATTTAATCTTCAGCACCACACACACCCGTGTGCATGTGCACACACACACACACACACACACACAATGAAAATTAGAAAACCAATTAAGAAAACTAGTTCTGTATTAGTCATGGTTCTCCAAAGACACAGACCTGATGGGATATGTAAGTCAGCTTTCTGTTATTATTACAAAAATACCCAAGATAGGGCCGGAGGGTTAGCTCAGTGGTTCCGGCGCCTGCCTCACAAGCTCAGGGTCCTGAGTTTGATCCCCGGTCACCACATACAATGCTGGGCGTGGAGACTCACGCCCACCAGCAATCAATACCACATACCACAGTGCCGGGCATGGTGGCTCACGCCTGTCATCCCAGCACTCGGGAGGCAGAGGCAGGAGGATTGCTGAGTTCGAGGCTTGCCTGGGCTACATAGTGAGTTCAAGGCCAGCCCGAACTACAAAGTGAGACCCTGTCTCAAAAAAAAAAAAAAAATACCCAAGATAGATGACTTAAAAAGAGAAAAAGTTTGTTTTTTGGCTCATGGTTTCAGCAGTTTAAGTCCATAGCTACTTGTTCCTATTGCTTTCTGGCCTCCGACAATGCAGTACATATAGTGGAAATGTGTGGCGGAGAATACCTGATTGCCTCCTAATGGCTGGGAAGCAGAGACAGAGAGGAAGGGCTGACATCCCAGGAACTTTGCCCAGTTGTTTAATTTCTTTAAACTGTACATTAAAAAGCCTAAACCCCAATTGGTTGTTCTAAACCCATAGAGCCATCTGTGATAAGCAATCACTGGATAACTAACAACGTCTGTATTTTGCTTCTCTATATAAGAGGAAGACAAAGTAAGCAATCCAATATTCCACTTTTGAAAAACCTCCTGGATACCTACTGAGATACGTATGGCTTACACTGGCTGGGAAGATAGGACTGATCAGATTTCTTGACTATGAATTTATCATGGGTTCCTGTGAGGTGTGGACAGAATAAAAGTCATCAAGAGCTCTCTGCTATGGCTTTCTCCATGGTATCCCACATTTCATCCTCCAGAGTATACTTTTATTTTTATTTTTTCCTCTTATTTGTTTAGCCCAAGCTTGTTCTGCAGAGACAGTTTTTCTGAGTTTCATTTTTCCAGTTTCAAATAAATGTGAAACTTGGCGTCACGTTAGCTTGTTTTGCTCAATTGTTTGTTTGGATGAAACTATTCTGGAATCCACCTCTAGAAGGTGACTAACCAGTAACACTTCCAGCAGCAGTTTTTTCTTTATCTAACTTTCAATAAACATCATCCTTCGGCTTCTTTTTGTCTGCAGTTCATTCTTTGATTGCATGAGACAATGAGCTTGGACTGTACAGTGCTAGGTGTTTTAGTATTACTTGCTTTCCTTTTCTGTCTCATCTCCTTTCTCATGCTTTCTAGGATTGTTTCCTAAATAAATAACTTGATGCACAAGTCTTTGTTTTAGGATCTGCATCTAGGAGCTTCCAGTCCAAGAAGGATCCTCATAAGATCTTTTGGAAAAAGTACTCTATAAATTGTGACATATAAACCTTTGGAGGTCCTTCTCAGTACGATGATATATGGTAATTGTGGAGTGTTTTGTGGCCTGAGTAGTCTTTGTCATCAAAAAACTGAGTGGTGAAATGCCTATATTGATCAGTAATACACTGGTTAAAAATAATACACACACACACAACTTGTGCAAATCTAGGATTTCTCATGCAACTGGAGCATCCAAAGCAACACCAAAGCTGGTCATATAGCACTTTGTCTCTGGTCCCTTTACTGGGTTTGTCTATGAATCCTGCTGGGTATATGACTCAGAACGGGTTAATACATTGTCTTAAATTTTATTATTTTTCAAGCAGAGTTTGAGGTCAACAGATCAGGACAGGATTGTCATTGAAAAGGTAGTTCATTGCTTGCAGTTCCAAAGGTGCAGAGATCTGCAACGAAACATGGCCCATCCCAAGGTTGGTCTGCAGGCAGAGGCGGCAAGAGAAGAGGGCACAAAAGATCCTTTATTGTGGTTTCCAAGGACAAGGAAGACGAGAGATTTAGGATTTGCTCAGTAATATCAATGGTCTTCAGAGCATGGAAACCCAGCTCTGGCTGAGTAGAGACGAGGGGTAGTGAACCCCAGCTTGAGAGCCCCACAAGAGCTAGGTACTGGGAAGGTGGCCTCTGGAGGGTTTAGTTTGCAGAGAAGAGGTATGCTCACTTCATAACTGTAAGAACTGGTGCCTTGGACAGCAGTCTTTCCAGGGTTTTGGAAGTTCAGGTATGTTGAAAGAAAAAAAGTACCAAAGCTAAAAAGGCATGGAGAAACACAAAAGCTAAATAATAATTAACTTATAAGTGTTAATGACACTGTAAATGTCCAGAGAAAGGTGCTCTGGCCCGCTGCAAACCAGAGTTTCTAGAATATCCAGATGTGGCCCTTCTCTGGGTTTGACAGGCATTATAATACAAAAGCTAAATTATATTGTTTAAAACTGAAAAATACCTCTATTATCTTTTCCAAAATGTAACTTAGGATTATGAGAGAGAAATATTAGGGATATGAGAGAGGAGAAAGAAGTTAGAACATGTTATGATTTTTCTGCCCAGAGATAATCCTTTGAGGAGACTTTGGTTTATAGTTAATCATCTCAATGAAAAATTATTTTAGTTATAAGAATAAAAAAGAAGTCAAAATTGGCCTACAAAATAAAATTGATGTGCATGCTATGACCAGAGTTGGACTACCTTCAGATGTAGCTGGAGCCAGAGAGTTAAAATGTCATCAGAATTCCAATGCTGTTCCTGAGACCTTAATCTGTGGGTGTCCTTTTTGTGTTTAAACAAGCTCCTTTAGGCCACAGAAGTAATTTTATCTGTCTCAAGATCCTCTGGCAACTGGGAAGTGGGAAGTACGACTGTGTCCCCCGTTCCCAGAAAGCCACGCATGTCCTCTTATCAGATGAGTGTGGGTCACACCCCCATCTATAAAGGGATCTTTGTAGCTTGAGAGCTATCATTCATGAAGTTCTTTTGTCAATTAGAGACCTGTGGGGCTCAGTGGGGACTGGATCACACGGAGAGCACAGATGTAAAATTCTCCTTGAATTCCAAACTACATCCCTCATCCTCAGCCCTGTTTTCTGAGGGAAGAGGGGAAGGAAGCTGGGTACAAGCAACAAGTGTGCACTGCACATTATTTCAGTTATGACTTTTAACTTTTTCTTCTTCTTATAAATTACTACAGGTGTAAATCATCACATTACTCCGAATAGGTAATATTCTATTTTCCTCCTTTCTGTTAAGTAAACATTATGTTGTGGGTTGAGGGTGGAAGTTGTTGAGAGTTTGGTGGGGGATTTAAAGGTCTGAATCTAGGCCCCAAATATCTGGATTCATCCCCTACCTGCCTTCAAGCACATAAGAATAGAAAAATCTGTACAAATGAAGACATTAATTTATTTACATTTGGCAAACTGGGAAGGCATCTAGCCCATCCTCTTGAATGCATAGAAGTACTCAGGTATATGGAAGGAGAAGATCAAAAGCCAAGAAACAGGCATGTATGGATTTAACCAGTCTTGAACCCAGGGAATGTTGAACCTTTCTTGGTGTCCAGACTTGGAGTTGGTGGCTTCCGCACTCAGCATAAGAGAGCTGGAAAAATAGCTTACTTTTTTTTAAAAAAAAAAGTATTAATCATTAAAGGGCCATTCCAACTTCTTGGTTATGGTTATAAAGAAATCTCCTAAAGCTCCTTCAGGCTGGAAGAAATCTTAAAGATTAGATACAAATTCCATGGTTATGAGAATTCGTCCCAGTGAAGATCCAATGTTTTAGAGATGTCTCTGATTTTAAAATCCCCCAAAACAATATAGCTCCCTGGGAACTCATTAGCCAAAAGATGCCTCCTGTATACTTTCTTCTTCCCAAGCCTTCCCCATCCTAACTCCTTCTAGCCACTGTGCAGAGATATGTCAGGAAGGGACCAGCTGCCACTGTCACCAATCTTATTCCTACAGTTAGGACTCACTGGGCTGAAAAGGAGACATTATGCATCTCCTTGCTAAACCATACGGCCAGCTAAGCTTCACAGAAGGCAGGCCAGTTTGTCACTACGATGGCTCTGCTGTCTCCTTGGTGAGGGGCTGACACACAGTTCTCATGTCAGCGCTTTCAATCCAAATGGTGCTGCCTGGGCCTTCCCACCTCCTACTTCTTTGGGCTCAGGCATGAGTACCTTGTATTCTAAACACCAAGAAGGAGTCTTGTGTGTCGAAAGCTCATCCTAGCTTGAGTTTTGTTATAGTAGCGTGGGTATGAGAAGGAAGGTTGGTAATTTGTTGAGGTTGGTTAAGTCACCTTTTGACCTATGCTCTTGAGAACACTCGAGTAGAACTTCAAGCCTACCAGCGTCTTCTTTCTGTAGCCACTGCCTTAAATAGGCAGAAAACAGGTGATCTGAGAGAAGTAAAGATGGCACATGTGTGCCATTGTCCCTCTAAAGATCCAGGCTTACAAACCAGGAAAATACTCTCACTGGTTGTTACCAGGAAGTAGCCATGGTTGAATATCCCCGGGTAGGTGAGGGAAGGAAAGAAGGGTGAGCTGGAGACAAACATGCAACCAGAGAAAAGAGGGGACAGTCAAAGCATATCAGTGATTTATGAAATCTCTTTCCAAGCTGAGTTCCAGACCTTGGAAGGAAGAGATGGAAGAGCAAAGGGATCGCATGAGATACTGTGGTGTCTTGCCTGTCACAGGACAGGACCTCAGTTCGGCATGGAAGGCACTGCTCAAAACTGCTTGACAAAGTGATTTTGGGGAGATGGAGAAGTTCTCCACCCATCATACCCCAGATGCTCTTTTGACAACTGAGTCGTTTGCTGTTTCTTCTTCGAGGCAACAGATGAAATCATTTGTGTTTCAAGGTCACACCGGTAAGTTGCTCACATCATGACCAGCAGGTTCACTCTCTTATCTCACAGGCATTGGGTGGACTATCAAACAGAACTGTCCACATTTATATTACTTTTCTCTCCTGCTTCCTTCTTTTTTTGTTTGTTTGTTTTTGTTTTGAGACAGGGTCTCACTTTATAGTTCAGGCTGGCTCTGAGCTCACTATGTAGCCCAGGCAAGCCTTGAACTCAGCAATCCTCCTGCCTCTGCCTCCCGGGTGCTGGGATGACAGGGGTGAGCCACCAAGCCCGGCTCCTGCTTCCTTCTTTTTTATTGTTTTGTAAGTTAATTGTTTTTGAGAATTGAAATAATGTTACTGAAAGACCTCTATAGAGATCTTTTATACCCTTCACCTTTTTACCATGTTATAGAACTGTAGAAAATTGGTCAAAACTAAGAAATTCATCCTAGAAGAATACTATGAACCACAGTAGAAAACTTATTCAGATTTCGCCAACAGTACCTCTAACAATCTTCCCTGATGACTGAGGCACATTTTTATTTGGTTACCTTTTCCTTAGTCTCTGCCCTCTTCCTTCTGTGCAAATTCCTTATTCTATCTTTCTTTCTTGCATGGCTTTTTTTCCCCTTTCTACTCATATCTCTCTTCAGAGAAACCCTCTCATACTACCCAGCATAAAATTTTCCTCTTCCTTTATCAAGCCCTGCTCCATCACTCTCATTTGTGTTTTCTCCAAAGAGCAAGACTCTGTGATGCTACCTTATTGATTTATCTGTTTGTTCACCTCACCTTGATTTACCTGTATATTTCATATTGTTCTTTCCTCAGTCTAATGGGGAGGACAAGGTTCTTGGTCTGTTTTGCATGGAGTTCAGGGTCATGTTCAGGAAGTGCTCTGCTATAAATGAGTGGGATGGTGCTTTCTTCCTCCAAATGTGGGCAGACCAGTGTCCTCAGAAGCACCTGGAAACATGTCAGAAGAGCAGTTAATAGACCAGCTAACCCTGCTGTACTGAATCAAAACCTGTACTTTGACAAGAGCCCAGGTGACCAGCAGGCACATTCAGGTTTGAGAAGTGTTTGTGTGTCCTTCAAGTTGGGCTAGTGTATGCGTTCTCTGGAACTATGAATACAAATCCCACCATCTAACCATGTGGTACAGATTCAGCCTCCAAGAGCTTGCATAGTTCCTACATCTCATGTGAGCACCACAAGACAAAGTACAGAGTGTGCCTCTGGATGGGCAAGGCCTTTAAGCCAGTGTGGAGTGGCTATGTTGCTTCTCCACAGGACTGGCATTCTACATCCTACAGGGCCACCATTTACTGGGGGTCTTGGGCAACTGGGTAGAAAAATGTTGGCACATATAAGGTAAAATCACTCAGGAGAATTAAAACAGAAGAAACAGAAGTAATTTTCTGAGTTTCAAGCTGGTTGTGCTAGCTTTTGCTAGACGAGGTGTGGCTGGGGACCCTTAGTGTGAAAGCACCCTGCCTCTTGCCCTGTGAAAGGTCTAGCTGTCTTTTTGGCCTGTGAGAAGACCCAGGTTCCATTGGCTGGGGGTTTTAGCAGACACAGACATGGAAACAATGCGTATAAGCAAGGAGTTTCTAATAGACACAGTATTCTTCTAAACAGATTTCCCAAGAGGATGGGATCTGTCCCCATTATGAGCTACTGCAGGGTCTAGTCCTTCTCTGCACAGAGCTCTTGGGTGGGAGACTCACTGAATTTTTCAAATCACTTTGACATTCACTCCTTTCCTTTTCTCATTCTTACACTGTCACTTGATGGGTGCACCTCCTTTAGACTTTCTCTTGTCTCAGAAGCCTTCCAAGGCCTCCTTTGAAAGGCCAAAACATTTCTGTCATGCATTTTCAACTCGGAGTGAAGATGACTCCTTTGCTGTGCTGAGATGTGCAGGATCTTGTGACTTTGGTGAAGATGGTGAACACATGCGTGATAGAAACACAAGGACTTCCAACTCAAGCACCTTTGTGCCTTGGCTCTTCAGGCTCTCTTGGCTGGTCTGAAATTTTCTCTCCACCTGTCCTCATAGAAAATGTACCGATTCTGTATGTGACCTTGTGCAAACGACATTTTCCCTGCAGAGCACCTCTCCTCTCTTCTTCATGACGCCTGTGAATCCTACCGCTCTGGCCACTGCATTGTTTAACAGGTTTAACTGAAGATGTTTGTCTTAAAGTTGAGGCCTTTTCATCTTTATAGTCCAACCACCTCCTTAATGCTACATACGCCATCTCAACAAACAGCCCATTTCCACAATGTACCAAAAGATACGATTTGTGGCGCTATCACATTTACTCCCCTCCTCGACCCTAGGATGTAGGTATTCTCAACCCCAGTTTCATAGAGAAGCCGAGGGACTCAGACTTGACACAAATTATCTAAAGTGGGAGAGGTAAGGTTCACACATAGGTCTCTGGCCTGACGGGGTGCCGTGCAGGTTCATAGGAAGGCAAGTCATGTGTCTGTTCCGGTACTTAAGTGACTGTGAACTCCAGGTGGCTTCCTCTGGATGCTGGCCTGTAGAGTGCCATTTGTTCCGGTGAAGTAGGTTTGGATTTCTACTTCACAGCGGTTGCTGCAAATAAGTGCCCTTGTGCTCAGGATGATCTGTCCTTTCAGCCAGCCATCTATTTGCGCTCCTTCAAAAGCAGCATGAAATAGGAGTTGTTGCTGCTGGTGACCTCAGAGCTGCCCACCCTTCAAAGGAGTCTCTATATTTGCTTCTTTACTGGGACAAGCAAGACACACGGGCATGTGAGGGTCTTCCCAGAGCTGGTGGATTTTGGAGCACAGGGTGGTAGATGTTGCTGTCACCCAGCACCTGCTGTCTGGACATGGCTGACCTTTAGAAAATATTTCACTGCCACCTTGCTCCTGCTGGCTGAGATCCGGAGTCTGCATCAGGAGTCAGACCCAGGGGTGAGGCTGTCACCGCAACAGGCTTGGGCTTCAGACAGAGGCCATCTCACCGGACTAATGGTGGGGTCTGAGTGGTCTGTGCAGCGCCCACCCCAATCCTACAGTTCCTGAATTACTCCTGTGCAGCTCGAGGCTCTTCTTAAAAGGCAGAGTTAGTGTGGGTGGGACGGCACACATGCAGCCCTCGGCCTGACCATGTGGTTCGCCACTCATCCTTTGCGTGGAAAGAAATTGCAGGTGGGGGAAGGGAGGGGTTGGACAACAAAGGGCCAGGGGAGGTGCCGACAGCAGCCCCATCAGAGCTTTCCCCCGACACCCCCTTTCCTCCTTCCTCAGGGCTCTCTCCAGCCCCGGAGGTGTACAGAGGAGACTCCCCCGCAGAGCTCCTGAATGCCTGCTGGCCTGTGCTGAGCTCGACTCCGGTCTGAGACTGTGTCGGGAGCCACCCGGTCTGCGGGTCTCGTGGGGATCACTGCGGCACTCTGGGAAGCCAGTTCTCAGCTTGGGGCTCTGATTCCTGCTTTGACCAAGATGCGGGGGGCGGGGGTGTGTGGGTCTCTGCCGACAGTGCGAGTGTCCTGGGGTCCTGGTGAAGGACCACAGACTTCCAGAGACTCCCCGCAAAAGGGCCTGAGCATGAGCTGTGCTCCCAGCCAGTCGGTTCTGCTCTGTGCAGCACCGCAGCAATTGTCTCTAGTAGAAGGGCCTTATGCATATTCATGAGCCCTGTCTTTCTGTACGTACTATGGGGGGGGGGGCTGTTTTTCTGTCAAACAACATTTTATCCAAACAGCAAGCGCAGCTGCGTGGGTCCTTGCCAAAGCACTAGCTGGCTGGTCGGTGTTGTGTAATAATGACACTTAGGGGGTCTGGACAGAGCACCTTCCAGTTGTTGAGGTTCCGGGCAGCGTGTGGGGCAGAGGCTGCCGCACATTCTGGAAACAAGAAACCTGCCCTGTCCGTCCTGAGCAGAAGCAACCTGGAGCTCGGTCGCCTGGCCCCTGGCCGTGGCCGGGCCTCTCCGCCCCTGCTCCCTCTCTCTGACTGGCGCTGGAATCACCCCTGACCTTCAGAGGGGATTCCGGTCCCTGGCACGCGCGGCATTCCCCTCTCCTCCTCCCGCCTATCTGCGGCTTGCGGGGTCGTCAGATGCCGAATCTGCCTCACCCGGTCCCGTGCTCCTTCCTTGCTCTGCAGAGACCCGGCCGTCATCTGCAGCGCGGGGCTGAGGACCCTGGCGGCCGGGCCCCGCGGGGTGGGGCACTGCGGGCCGCCCAGGAGAGCGGGGCGCGCGTCTTCCCGGCCTCAGCTTCCCTGTCAGGGAAGGCAAGGGAAGGCTTCTGCGCCGAGCTCCTCCTTCCCTCCGGGGCAGTAGGATGGCAGCCTGTTTTCTCTCCCTCTCCTTCCCTCCGTCCTGTTTTCTATTTGTCTCCTCTGTTTTTCTTCTCTGCTCCCCTGTCTTTCCTCTTTCTCAGATTGCTTCTCTGGAAGGAGTTATCAAAAGACAGAACTAGAACGAACGTATTAAAGAGCAAATGGGCTTTTGTAGAGAGGCGTGAGGCAGGAGAGCCTCTGTCCTGTAGAGCGGAAGGGGCTCTTCCTCGGGGGCGCGAGGACGGTGGGTGTCGTGAAGTGGGAACAGTAGCTTACAACAGTACGAATAAAAGGCTAACCGGGTAACATCTGATTACTTGACTTTACTCTTTCCGAGGAGTTAAAGGAGAGAAGAATCCTTTATCACTCCAACTCAGGGAAGCTGGAGACTGTTTTTTTTTTTAATTTTTATCTTTATTGGTGCATTGTTTATACACATCATATCACGATCACACTCGATATTGGGAATTTGTACCAGCATATGACACAACGTAATTTTCATTTGTTTCCCATTCCCCTCCCCACCCCACAAGCCCCACCCGCTAAATACATACGTTTTGTTTCCCTTTTTTATCACCATCACATTTTTTTTCTTTACCCCTCATTACTCCCACCTCCAGCACGTTTCCCTTTGAATAGTTTCTATTTCACAACAGCCATCGTACATTCCAGGACTCATTAACACCTTCAGTTTCTCAGCGCGGAGAACAGATACTGTAGCTTCACAGCTGTGACCTACTGGTTTCATCCGGAGACCCCTGTTTTTAGGAAGAGAAGTTGGTCCGATTGGAGACCTGCCGGCTGCCTTACACCTTCAGGGTGGCGAGGCGGCCCTAGGCAGGAGCCATGCCACCTAGGCCTGGCCTGGTCTGTGAGAGCCTCACGCAGGACCTCAGTCCGAAGCGGTGACCTCCCCTCGTCGGTGCTGGACGTGCCGGACAAACCGCAGATGACCGAGGGAAGCCTGCCCCGCGTGATCGCCTCAGCCCGCCTCTTCCTCCCGCGAACAAATGCCTTTTCCACCGCACTGGCAGTTCCGCCCTGTCCTCCTCTGCCGAGAGCACAGCTTCCTGTTTCTTTCCTCCTCACTCCCAAGGAAGTAGTTTGACTTTGTTCAGAAAAAAACACGGCTCCAGCTTCAGGAGTAGAATGTCCAGGTGGCCTGGGCTCCCGGACGCGCCCCCCACCCGCTTCCTCAGGCATCCATCTCCTCCTTCTCCCGCTCTGCGCCTCTCTACTACTCTTTCCTCTCCCCTGCTCTTCCTCTGTTTTGTCTTTCTCTTTTTAGACTGCGTTTGTCTTCCTTTCATTTTCCCTGTCTTCGCTTTATTCCTCCTCCCTCTCCTTTCCATCTCTCTCCTCCCCTTTTCCTCTCTCTCTCCCTCTCCCTCTCCCTCTCCCTCTCTCTCTCTCTCTCTCTCTCTCTCTCTCTCTCTCTCTCTCTCTCTCTCTCTCTCC